>VMDO01006524.1:53065-99670 GCA_007922755.1 Pedetes capensis
TGTCATATGTATCCATAAAAAGTGTATGTTTTTATTTACTTTAACTTGATAAGAAAATATATCATGCTATATGTGATTATTGGGGACTTTTAAAATTAATATGTTGTTAAGGTTCATACATATTATTGCATATAGTTATAATTCATTCGATTGTTGTTTCATATTTCATCTGTAATTTATTGTACATTTATTTATGCCAGTTATCAAGACTGAGTTATAAATTTTAATAATAAAGATAGTATGCAACTTGTTCAGGAATAGAAAACTGGTCAGCAGAATTGAATTAATAGACAAAAACTAGAGCTATGCATTCACAAGAATTAAGTACATCTGTCTTTTTGGCAAGAAATGGTAGAAAGATTCAATAAATGGAACTGGAAGACTAGCTACCCACAAAAATAATATAACTGGCTGATAGATTAAAAACTTGAATGTTAAAAAACTATAAACATTTTAATAGAACATATTGGTGAATATATTTTGGGTACAAGAAAGCATTGATAATATTTTGCAGTGTCAAAATTAAGAAATTTGCTTCATCAAAAATAATCCTAAATGAGTCCATAAGTCACAAATAGGGAGAAGGTTATCAGCAATAAACATAGCCAATAATGAAACTTTATCAATACTAGCTGAAGAACTACAATGTAATAAGTAAAGTACCAAAAGCCCAAAGGAAAAAATGGGTCAAGGAAATGAAAAGACATTGGACATCTGAGGAAATATGGATGGCTAGTAAACATAGTATAAGATGTTTGACCTAATCTGTGGTCAGGACATAAATTAAGATCACTATGAGATATTTTGGGCTGGGATTTAGCTCAGTTGGTAGAGCACTGCGCTGCAGTCTCTGAGGTCCCGAGTTCAATTCCCAGCACCGTGAAAATGGGAGAAGGACCTGGCAATCCACTCCCAAGGCAATCCTGAAACAGTCTGCCATTGAAAACCCTGAGGGTTGCTATGAGTCGGATACCGACTCGACGGCACCTAACAACAACAACATGAGATATTTTAATCTCAGTATATTGGCAGAAATTTTAAAAGTTTGACTGTATGCAGTATTGGAAGTCATATAGACCCTTTATCTCTTATAAACATGCTGGGACTGTGGAAAAATTAAAACCTCTTTGCTATTATTTTATAAGTTTTGATACTATGACATTGTGAAAAGTTGAGAGCTTGTGAAGTAGCAACTTTAATCTTACATATGTTGTTGTTATTGGTGTTGTTATTCGGTTCCATCAAGTCAGGTCAGTCTCATAGCAACCCTCATAGGGTTTTCAATGACTGCTTGTTTCGAGATGGCTTTGGGAGTGGATTGCCACATCCTTCTCCCATTTTTGCAGTGCTGGGGATAGAACCTGGGTCCTCTGAGAGTGTGGAGCAGCACTGTACCAACTGAACTAAATCCCAGCCCAATTTTACACATAAAGCTTACATTTACATCCACACCAGAAGACATGTACATTAATGTTTATAGTCATACTGTTCACAAAAGCAAAACTCTAGAAACAACTCAAATAATAACCAACAGGAGGATAGGTGAGTATATTGTATATTTATATTTATATGATAGAATAGAAAACAAAAATGGAACAAATTACAGCAAGAATGTAAATGAACCTAAATGGTATGTTGTCATTGTTAGGTGCCATCTAGTTGAGTCTGACTCATAGTGACCCTATGTACAACAGATGAAACATTACCTGACACTGCCATGCCTGGCACTATTGTCAGTGCTTCTCTCCTATTCATAGAGTTTTCAATGTCTGAATGTTTTGGGAGTGGGCTGCCAGGTCTTTCACCCAAGCCTATACTACCTGGTGTTCCCAGGCCATCTCCCATCCAAGCACTAACTAGTCCCAAATCTGCTTAGCTTCTGATATTTGATAAAATTGGATGCCAGGCTGGTATGGCTGCAGGCAAATGGTATATTATTTAGTGAAAAAATATCTTCTTTCATCAATTTAACAACTAAAATTACATACTTTTCTGAGTATTGACCCAGAATCTTGTAGATGCTAGGCAAATGCTCTACCACTGAGCCACACCCCTAACCCCTTTTATTATTTTTTTCAATGGAGTTTTATTAAGTTGCATAGGCTGCCTCTGGCCTTGAACCTGTGATGCTCTTACTTCAGTCTCCAGAGTTGCTGGGATTACAGGTTTGTGCCACAGTACCCTGCTAAAATTATATACTCTTTATTGAAACATATGGGTTTAAAATATCCATATAAAAAGGCAAGCAAGAAAATGATCAATGCAGATGAGGTTTCTTTGGATGGAGAGGATGGAGGAATCAGGGAAATAGCAGATGTGAAGGCCACAGAGCCAGAAATGAGTTATTATAAAAAACCTGGCCTTCATTTTAGAAAGCATTTCCACAATGTTTATTACATTTAAGTGAACGAAGTCATATGAATTTTAATAATAATGCATGCATACACACACACATAAATACATTCAAGAAAGCTACAAGTAATCAGTTGGATTACTATTAATCGATGTCTGGTCACTTGAGCTCCTTTAAATTTTCAAAAACTAATGTGTCTACTCATATAACTCTCTGTGCCTTCAAAAAATTGAAACCAAGCTTTATTTTCATATCCTAGTACTAATATGCCCCCATGTGTCTGTCAGCTTGTCATGCTGTTGGGGCTTGCATGTTGATGTGATGCAGAAAGCCATGCCACCAGTATTTCAAAACCAAAAGGCCACCCAAGGTGGCAGGTTGCAGCTGAGTTTCTAGACTAAGACACACAAGGAAGAAAGACCTGACAACCCACTACCAAAACAAAGAGCCATTGAAAACCCTATGAAGAGCAGAGAAGCACTGTCAAATTTTTGTTGTTGTTGTTAGGTGCTGTGGAGTCGGTATCCTACTCATAGAGACCCTCATTGGGTTTTCAATGGCTGACTGTTTCGGGATTGCCTTGGGAGTGGATTGCCAGGCCCTTCTCCCATTTTTGTGGTGGTGGGAATTGAACTCTTGACCTCAGAGACTGCAGCACAGCGCTCTACCAACTGAGCTAAATCCCAGCCCCTCTGTCAAATTTAGTGCTGGTAAATGAACACCCCTCTTCCTAGCTTGGAAAGCATTCAAGACTGGGAAGAGTTGCATCCTCAGAGTCAAACTTAATGATGGGAATGTAGTAAAGCCCCTGTGACCTCCTTCTGCTGATAAGAGTCAACTGAAAATGAAAAGAAACATAGTGTCTTCAACAGTGACTCAAACATAGAAAGATTGTATGCTTGGCAGTGTTGGGTAGTGTTTCGTTCTGTTGTACATAGGGTAGCCGTGAGTAGGATGCAACTCAACAGCACCTAACAACAGTACTCATATGTATTTATGGTATCTTCAATGAGGTCAGTCATTACTGTTGCACTCATACATGAAAATGTATTAGACATATAAGTGACTTTTAGCTGCTATCTACTATTAATATATTGAGAAAATATCAGATAGAATGTTGTCTTGAATGTCTAAAGATCTGAGGGAGATGTTTGCTGGTAGGGTTACTGTGTGATTCTAGTACCATGAGGTTTTAAGGCAAAATCAAGGATGGAGGAAGAGGCAAGAACAAGGAAAGGGGATATATTTTGTCAGCTGGAATCCAGTATAAAGGTAGGAGGTTGAAGCCAGATGTGGTGAAAACACTCCTGTAATCCCCACACTCAGTGGCTGATGCAGGAGAATAATGAGTTCAAGGCCAGCCTGGGCTACATAGTGATTCTGGAGCTGGCCTGGGCTACAAAATGAGAACCTCTCAGAAAACAAAAACAAAAGAAAAACAAACAAATAAAAAACCAAACAAATAAGCAACAACAAAAAAGGAGAATCTTGTGCACCAAAGAGCCAAGGAAGAAGAAAGTCAAATTTCAAATGGCATCATTATCTTTCATTGGGTAGTTTCCATTTATTTCTCTAAAAATTATTATTATTATTATTATTATTATTATTATTATTATTATTATCGTACTGGGGGTTGAACCCAGGGTCTTGCGCTTGCATGCTCTGCAATGCTGGACCACTGAGTTGCACCCTCAGCCCATTTTTTTTTTTTTACATTTTGAGACAGGGTCTCGCTAAATTATGCAGACTGCCTCTGGTCTTGAACTTGGGATCCTCCTGCCTCCGCCTCCCGAGCCACTGGGATTACAGGGGTGCACCACCTTGCCCGGCTTAAAAAATTATTTATATGTATATATATAGTTTTGCTCCCCCAGCTTAACCTACAGCTTTTAAAATATAATAGCCAAGCTCAGAAAGAGAAACACCACATGTTCTCACTCATATATGGGAGCTGAATCAAAATTATAAGAAGGAAAAATCCTATTCAAAGGTCGGATCAAAATAAAATAAACAAGAAAAGCTAAGAATGGTGTCGATGTAAATGGTCTAGAAAATGCATGCAATTGTTCTGACAAGATAAAAACAAAGTTCACTACAGGAAAAGTTTCTGTCTTAAACAGAACTGGAACCCAAGGACATATGGAAAAATATTACCAAGTAAATGATAAAGAAGACTTAGATGGGGAAGGTGGGGGAGGGTAAGCATACAAAAGGGTAAGGGGGCACCTATATGAATAATGTACATCAAAATGCATATATGGAAATACCACAATGAAAAGCATGTCAGAATGAATCACATTAAGGTATACACTAAAAATTTCCAATAAAAAATATATATAATAGCCTCCTGTATTTGTGGTTTAACTTTCTGTGATTTTATCCATGGTCACCTGTACTCTGAAGCTATTAAATGGAAAATTCCAGAAATAAACATGCTGCTGTTGCTGTTGTTGTTGTTGTTGTTGTTGTTGTTGTTAGGTGCCATTGAGTCGGGTCCAACTCATAGTGACCCAAGGTACAACAGAGCGAAACACTCCTCGACACTGTACCATGCCCAGCACTATGTCAGTGCTTCTCTGTTATTCATAGTGTTGTCAATGGCTGGTTATTTTGGAAATGTTTTGGGAGTGGGCTGCCAGGTCTTCTCCCATGTCTGCAGTACTAGGGATTGAACCCAGGACCTTATACTGTGCAGAGCAGCACCCTGGTTGGTATGAATTGGACACAACTCAAAGGCACCTAACAACAATAACAAGCTTAATGTATTCCAGTGGTCCAAGACTTGGACTTGGAACAAGGTGAAAATTGATCATAAAAAATAAACATATTATTTTATCATTTATTTATTTTTTAATGTTATTTATTTTTTTTGCGGTACTGGGGGTTGAACCCAGGGCCTTGTGCCTGCATGCTCTGCAAGTGCTAGACCACTGAGCTCCACCCCCGCCCATTTTATTACTTTTTGAGACAGGGTCTTGCTAAATTATGCAAACTACCTCTGGTCTCGAACTTGCGATCCTCCTGCCTCCGCCTCCCGAGCTGCTGGGATTACAGGCGTGTGCCACTGCACCCGGCTAGAAATAAACATATTAGTTTTAAATTACGTACTATTCTGAGTAATGTGATGAAATTTTGCATCATCTGTTCTGTTCCACCCAAGACAGAAAAAATATTCCTTTGTCCAGACCATCTACTTTATATACACTACTGGACTATTAGTCACTTAATTGCTGGGTCAATTATCAGGTTAATGGATACACAACCTGATACACAGTACCAGGATACACAGTATCACTGGGCTTGTGTTCAGATAACAGTTATGCAGTAGTCTCATGGTACAATGCCTACATCATTCAATAAATATTTTCCCATAGGCATGGCATCATCTCACATCATCACAAGAAGGGTGAGTACAATACAGTAAGATATTTTGAGAACCTATACTCATACAATGTTCATCACAATACATTGTTATTATTGTTCTATTTTACTATTATAGTGTTAATTTCCTACTGTGCTTAAATTATAAATTAAACTTTATTACAGTTATGTATGTATTGGAAAAAAAATACTACATATAAGATTTGGGGGCCGGGCGTGGTGGTGCACGCCTGTAATCCCAGCGGCTCGGCAGGCAGAGGCGGGAGGATCACAAGTTCGAGACCAGAGGCAGTCTGCATAATTTAGCGAGACCCTGTCTCAAAAAGTAAAAAAAAATGGGCTGACGTGCAGCTCAGTGCTCCAGCACTTGCAGAGCATGCAGGCGCGAGGCCCTGGGTTCAACCCCCAGTACCGCCAAAAAAAAAAAAAAAAGGTTTGGCAGTATCTGTGGTTTTAGCCATCCATTAGGTATCTTGGAATATATCCACCACAGATGACTACTATACTTGACTACTATACTTGACTACTATACTTGACTACTATACTTGAAAGGGTGACTACTATACTTGAAAGTTGTTCCAACATTCAAAGACTAGAAAAGATGGTTGTGAATTTGAAATCACTTAATTCTCTGAAAACAACTAAACTTCATATAATTTTATAGATATTATTCCTATGATTTCCACATAATAATAATAGTCTCTGATTCTACTAATTAATAGAACTCACTACATTATACCTCCAACCCATTAATTAGCTCTCAAATATCATTCAGATTGTTTTCTTGGACTGATGTTTCTTGCCATGCTTCTTTACAGGCAGTAGATTGTAAATGCTCAGGGTGCAAATTCAGGAGATAGGTAGGCTTAGGTTTATATTTAACACTATCACTTCATTTTTAGAAGTTAAGCAAGTAACTTAGCTTTTTGTACCATGATTTCTTCATTTGTAATATCAAGATATAAATGATTATCTATTTGATAGATTTTTACATGCTCATAGGAAAGACAAATTAATACACGTAGAACACTTAGTAGAAAATAAGAACTCAACATCATAATTAATGAAAATATATTTAGAAATAATTTTGTTAGAAGGAAATGTTTATAGAATGATATTGTTTTGCTACAGATTTGTTCTGAACTTTGAGGGACTAATTTCCTACCTGATAGAGACCCAGTGCAAGATCCTTCTCACTTGAGAAAATAACCTGTAGGAATAGACTCTCAGTGGACTTATGTGTGCTTGGAAACCTGTATGTCAAACTGAGAAAGATTAACTGAAGAAAGAAAGAAAGAACGTGTTTGTTTTTATTTGTTCAAGAGGTATCAACAACAGTGAGTGTCATTATGTAATCCCATTCACTAATACTCTGACTATTCCTGTCAAAGCAGAAGAACCTAGCAAATGTGCCAGACTGCTCTCACAGACTCACTTGCATCACTTTCACATCCATTTGACAGGCACTTCTTATTATCTCTGTATTTTTTCCCTGTGCAATTTTGGAATGGCATCTATATATTTTTCTTCTCTTCAGTTGAAAAGAAAAGAAAACAAAGCTAAACAAAACAATACAAACATCTCATATCCAAATAAAACACTTTGGAATGTGGACTTGTATAGCATGACATAGCCAGAAATGTTTCTTCCACAACAAATGTCTGTAACTTTAAAAAGAAATTGACTAAGAGATGAAAATGTTAAAAAAATTATGGAAAGAAGCCAGGCACCATGGTTTATGCCTGTAACCCCAGCAACTCATAAAATTGATGAGGGAGGATGGAAAGTTTGAGGCCAGATGTAGCCTATGCAACTCAATGAGACCCTGTCTTAAAATAAAACATACATAAAAAAGATCTGGGGATGTGACTCAGTAGTAGGGTGCTTGCCTAGCATCCAGGAGACCCTAGGTTCAATTCTGAACCCAGTATTGAAAAAAAAATTATGGAAATGTTTCTAGGAAGTATCATACTGAACAGAATAATCTAGATCTGGAGTATTCTACCTCTCCAATTGGTCCACTTAAGAGAAAAATACTGAGTTACATGACTCATATTTATACCTCTGATCAGAACTTTTTGCAACAGAATGAACTTCTATAAGATAAAAATATTTAAAGTGATATATAACCAGAAAATAAATTTTGAAAATGCATCTTTTTGAAAATGGTAAGTGGTCACTTTAAAACATTCAAACTTTGTAATAAAACAAAATGCCGCCAAAATCCAGAGAGGGTGTCATTTAATAGGAAACAAAAATACATCCACTTTAATTTATTTTAATAAGTCCCCAAAGCAAACAGTATATTCTTACAATTCTATGTATTTACTACATGAAATAATTCCAATAGTACAATAATTATGCTTTTTTCATATTAAAGAATTAGAAAAAAAGGAGGAAACTTTCTAAGCTCTCATCATCAAAGCAAATTGAGGCTATATTCTGAATTTATATGATCTTCACTTGATTGATGTCATAAATTGGTCACAGCAGATGTATACCTGTAGATTACTCTAATAATATTTTATTTTCTTATTACCAATTTATTTTCATATTTAATTAGATCAAGCCCACAGCTAGTTTAGGACAATGATATCCCTCCCATGTAAGTCAAAATCTCGTCTAGGAAATTCAGTGATAAATTCTTCTCTGGGAATAGAGCCTTCTTGAATCCCTACGCACATAACCACCCCACAGCCCCATTTAACTCTGAAATTGTGTTACTTTGGAACTTGGTAGCACATCTTTTAACCATCTTCTATACCAGGGTTTCACAAACTTGGAAAGGTAATCATTTGGGGTCAGATAATTTGGGTGGCAGTGTATAGGAAGTGCTCTGTGCACTGTTTTGTAGCTTTCTTGGCTTCTATTCACTAAATGTCTGTAAAATGTCCACCCATCGTATCAATCCAAAATGCCTCCTGGTCTTTGCCAAAAGTCCTCTGAGTGGCAAAATTGTCCCAAATTAAGAACCACTTCTCTCACTCTTCATTAACAATCCTGATGGGCTTAAACATAAATAAGATTGTCTGCCTGGCACAGAATCGGCAAGTGTTTCGATCTGCTGGACATAGGGTCGCTATGAGTCGGACTCGACTCGACAGCACCTAACAACAACAACAAGCAATGTATTAAATATTACATGAATTTAAAATGTATGGAATTCCAGTCTAGCACATGAAGTATGATTATCTGTTCATCTTTTGATGGCTACTTTGAGGAATGTAACTGCCTGGACTTAATTGAGTATGGTTTTTAAAATACATAATTTCATTTTATTAGCCATGATATTAGTGTTGATTATGAAGAACAATTATTGTGGTCCCATTTGAATGGCTCTGGATTATAACATAACCTAAAAGCACAGCATTTAGTTAATCAAAGATCCTACCTCATATTTCTTTTCTTTTTTTTTTTTTTTTTTTTTGGTGGTACTGGGGGTTGAACCCAGGGCCTCAGGCTTGCATGCTGTGAAAGTGTTGGACCACTGAGCTCTCACCTCCAGCTCTTTTTTTTTTTTTTTTTTTTTTTTTGAGACAGGGCCTAGCTAAATTACGCAGATTGCCTCTGGTCTCGAACTTGAGATCCTCCTGCCTCCGACTCCAGAGCCACTGGGATTACAAGTGTGTACCACCACTCCTGACTCCCACTTCATATTTCTGAGAGAAAAACAATATTCCATTCTCACCACAAGGAAATATATCTTTTAAGTCTTGTCCTAAGAATGTGGGCCACAAATAATAACTTACAATTATTGAAAGATCAAACCCTAACCTTTCCTCTATTGAAGCTTGTGTTTAAAGTAGAACTTTCAAGGCCTTTAAATATTTAAGAGGTCTCTAAAGAAGGAAGTAGAAAGAAACAAATCACAACTATAAAACCCTTAGGCTGATTAAGTCAGAGCTGAGGAAGCATTTTATTTCCTCTTTGAAGTTCTAATCTTTTTCCCCTAATTCTATATTCTTAGGCTGATATGCCTTGGACTTCAGATTACCTAATTCCTGATTTATTTATTCCTCTTATGTCCCATTTTTCCAATCACCCTTTTTTCTCTAATATATCATCTTTGACAACCTTTTTCCTTTCCTGCTTTTCAGTCTCAGATCTATGATGTAGACTAATAGTCTATTAGAAAAGGAGGCAAATGCATGCCTAAATAAGCAAACAAATGTGTACACTATGCATTTTTTACTTCTCTAACCATAGTGATTAACAGAATATCTCATTTTCCACCAGTAGTTGTCTTATATACTTCAAACAGAAAATCATGAACAAATGCTGGATTTTATTATTCTCACTGAATTCATGACTATGAGAAATTCTTTTAATTTCTTTGAACTTCAGTTGCTTTGTAAGTCAATGACTAAGTGAAAAAAATAAGAAAATGTAAATATATTTACTTGCAAGATTATGTACACCATTTTTGCATATAATAAATGTAAAATCATTTGTCTGTTGTAGGTAGTAAAGAGACAAGTCTCCTTATTTCTGATATCTTCTGTGATGAAACTAATTTATATTTGCATAAATTGCTGCTCTAGCTATTTACTGAAATTGTTTAATTCTGATTTCAATGAAAGTATCTTGACGGGAATACCAGTACCTTGATTATAACAGCAAAAAATCAGTGCTAAAACTGTCAAATGATAGCAAGTTATTGAACCTTCTGTATACTGGATTGTTTTCTGGCTAAATTAACACAAATTTCAAAACTCACAATCATTGCTTTTTGACGTTGATGCTGAACTTAAAGTGATGGTATTTCAAAGAAAACTGAATTGCAAAGGATGTTATGTTGCATTTACTTTAAGGTTCATTCACTTGGACTTTTACATGATTTGTTAGACATTAGCCTCCCTGTTTTGAAAAGGCCAGGTACATCAGGGTTAGTGCAGAGGGTGAACAGTATTAGTTTGCACTTTATCACTGTCATGCAGCTACCGAATGGCTGCATTTTATATTCCACAGGTAACAGAAGATGTCAGAGCTATTTCAACTCTTACACAAGCCAAAAGTATATAGAGGACTCAGGATTTCTGATTTTCAGTGAGAAAGACATTTTTAAGCCCTTCAAATAGCCTATAATCAATTTTTGAATGAGAATATAGTGATTATTGTCTATAAATGCATTTTTAAAATGTTAATGAACTCAATGGTAGAATTGGTTCCAAATTGATTATTTAATAAAACTAAATATCATAATGAGATCCACATGTGTTGCCATCTGTTCTTTAACTCACAGAAACATGATTCCAGGTACTTTGATAATAGCATGTTCACTTTCTACCATACTAGTCTCACTGGATCATATCTAAGCACAGCCCAATGGACTGCAGCACCTGGACACTGACAGTTTATATTGGCATTGAACAAGGATTTTATTTCACTTCATTAGATATGATCACAGTTTTCTGTTCTCTTTTCTTTTCTCTCTCTCTCTCTCTCTCTCTCTCTCTCTCTTTCTTTCTTTCTCTCCTTTTTGGCTTTCTTTTCTTTTTTTCTTTTTTTTTTTTTGATGGTCCTATCAGTTTGAACCAGGGGCTTACACATGTTTTACAAGTGCCGTACCACTGAGTTGTACCCTTTTTAATTTTTTTTCTTGAGATAGGGTCTTGTTAAATTACATAGGCTGTCTCTGATCTCGAACTTACAATCTTCCTGCCTCTACCTCTTGAATCACTGTGATTATGAGCATGAGGCACCATAGATGGCCCCATAGTTTTCATTTTTTGTCCCGCTATGGCAAGCTCATCTTCCCCTCACACTGCCAGAAGTTACCAATCTGTAATAAATCTCAGCTATGAGCATGCTCAAAAAGGAATGAAAAAAGAAGTAGAGCATAACTGCTGCTTTCATTCATACCCATAGAATTTCTACAAACTTAGGGGCTTTGTTATTATCCAAAGTTTGGTTTTCAGGAAAGAACATTGTTTGTATGTCAGGAGATTAGGATTTCAATTCCAACCCTGGAACTCACTAGCTGAAAACATTAATATTTCTGGCATCAACATTTTCCTATGTATAAAATAAATATTGGGTTAAATAATTTCTAGGTCATTTATAGCTTGAAAAATATACTGAAGGTGCCAAAAATGTATATAAATCTTGGAAATTACCAAGATTTACCACTTTCCATTTTGCTATTTTAAGCAATGGATTACCACTTTCCATTTTGCTATTTTAAGCATGTGTTGTATGCTTGTTCTGTTAATTCCTGTCTTGTGTGTACGTTGTTTGGCAGACTTTTGTGGCAAGAGTGTAAACTGTTTCAACACTACAGCAGAGGAAGCTGGACTTGTTGCTATGGAAGCCTCCAGGATCTTTCCTTTTGCACGTCACACACACTACAATGCATCTCAAACTTGTCACAAAGGTATGCTATTGTTAAGTATGTTGGAGGATCTGTTGAATACTCACCCCTTTATTGTACTGTGGTTCCACAAAACTCTTGAACTTTACCTACCAGTTCAGAGTGATTTTGGCTCCTGGAACAACTGTGCTTCTGCCATTTTCTTACACTATCCTGCTTGTTGCATGATGGTGCTAGCATTCATTTGATTAACACCATCTTTTGAGTGAAGTTCATGGTACACATTGCTGCTGTAACTCAACTTAGAAAAGTGATACATAGATAGCATACATTTTTTGGCACTCCCTGTATTCTTCAGACAGAGGACATTTATTTTTTGAGTAAATAATTGTGCAAGTGTTCTTGATTCTCAATTAATAGAGTAATAACAACAAACTTTTAAAGCTCTTGATATGTTTTGGTAGTAATGTTCTTTCACAAGCAGGCCATTGCTTTTTGTGATGGTTAAAGATATGTAGCAATTTCACTGGACCATGTGTTGGGCCCAACTATCTGCTTGTACATTATTACTGGATTTATCCATTAGAAGAGTTCTAGATGATATTAACACTTGAATGTACTGCATAAAGCAGATCATTATTCCAGGTGTGTGTTGGCATCATCTGATTCTTTGAGGACCTGAATAGGATAAAAAAGTGAAAAGGAAAATACTCTCTCTGCCTGGCATCTTGAGCTAGGATATTGGTCTTCTGCACCAGAACTGGGACTTCCTTCCTTGGAACTTCTACTTATCAAGCTTTTGGACTTGGACGGGAACATACTACCATCTTTCCTGTGTCTCCAGCTTGTTGATGACAGATCCTGGGACTCCCTAGACTTCACACGTGTGAGGTAATTCCCTATGGCAAATATATGCATCTCTATCTAGAAAAATGGCTGAAGTTTAGCTCAGTTGGTGGAGGCTGCTCTGCACTATCTGAGGCCCTGGGTTTGATCCCATTCGTGTAAGTGTTTTCTTAATTTTTTTTTCAAAATAGTCTCATTTGCACAGTTGTGCTTCTATTTCACAATTAGTATACTGTTATAGTCAATAAAAGTTATTCAGGCTGGGGTTGGAGCTCAGTGGGACAGTGCTTTCCTAGCATGCATAAGGCCCTGGGTTTGATCATTAGCACCACCAAAAACTAACTGAATAAATATGAATGTTTTATTCAAGAAATGTAGAAATTTGACAATTTCCTGGAGCTTAAATTCTTATTATAAATATAGGGCCCCATAGCCTGGATCAGAGTTTGGCAGCCATGTTTAGTGGAGCCCTTTAGGGCTCTTCCTAGTTATTACATAATCTACATGGGGGTTGCTGGACCAAACATGTAAAGATTTGCTCATCCTCCTCCATACCACAGAAACTCCTCACATTGACTTCAGCCGGAGAAAATCTGATTTATCTGATGCATTTTGGGGATGACTAAATGAAATTATATTTGAGCAAAAATTTTTTACCATTAAACATTTCTGAAACTATTTAGTCAGTCAGTGTGAGTAATTTTAGGATGCAATGGTGTGACTCTATATATCCAAAAATAAGATTATATTAGAAAAACCTACTGGACGAAATTAAATTTTTAAAGTTTATGATTTTAGAATTAATAAGTGAACATAGTAAATTCAATGCAAAAATATAAGTACAAGCATATTTAGGATGATAAATTTTAAAAAACATGAAACACCTGAGATTAGAGAAATCATAAATAAGTTTAGAAGTATGTTATGTCCATGGGTTGAAAAGCTCAGTCATCATGATAAAAATATTAGCCTCTCTAGATTCCTTCTGCTGATGGATATACCAATGGTAATTCTTTAGTACATTTTACTTCTCCAATGCTGTCAAGCTTTGTATATTTATATACACGTATAAACAGGGCCAAAGTACCTAACCTATGATTTCTTCACAGGTCCTTTTGACCTCTACCTTTTTTCTACCCTCCAGGTTTAGTAGCACCTTGTCCCACATGTATGACAAATGTTTCTTAGGAGGCAAAACTGCCTCAGTTCACAACTTTTGACCTAAAATCATTTTCTGAGACAGTAATTCCACTATTCAAATGGTTATTTTTTCTCCTCTTTCAATTATTGCTTTAAAACATTATGTTATTCTGATCCTTACCAACAGCTTTATTATAGATTGAATCATTTATAATTATGATACCCCTTTAAGCCATTTATTTGTTTCCCAATGATTACAGAATAATTTCCAAGTTTCTTAACATTTAAAGCTCAACCTATTTTTCTAGTCTCTTGTCTCCCCACATCTTGCTTCAGAATGAGTATTCTTGCAAGAACATCTTTTAAATCACTTCTGGAACATATCACATGAAATCTTACCTTGTATTGCCTTTCATTATCTCTGTAGTCTTTCTTCCCTTGACCTGTGAATGAGATTTTTTTATGTGCCCTTTCAATTCCTCTTGTCTCTGCTTCTGACTTCACTGTGTGAATAATTCTATGCTGGCTTCAAGGAGATTCATACATGTGTGAGCCTGCAGGTACATCTTATATCCTGCCTTGGGCTTCTCTGCTATTGTGTGAAGTGCTTATGGAAGTTTTCTTAGTATTCATGAAAGAGTCTGGGGAAGTTGAAACCTAGAGGGTCATCCTTGGCCATTGGGAAACATAGATATGTATTTCCCCATTCCATACTCTGAGTGGATGTTTCTGAAAATATTTTATAAGTTTCCTTAGAAGATGCCACATGATCAAATACCACTCTGGTCTTGGTAACCAACCCAATAAAACAAATTCATATTGGTCATCCCTCTTTCTGTTTCATTCCTCCTGTTCTTTACTCTTGCTGATTAGACTCAATTCCAACAAACTACCTGCACATGAGCTTTAGTTTCAGGCTCTGCTCTTGGGAGGTCTCATACTAAGTCAACTTGGCAAAATTTTGCTCATCCATTAGGACTTTTATTACTCATAATGAATTCTAGAAAATACTTCCTGGTCTTATTTCCTCATCTCATCCTCATTTTATTTGTGTTTCTCCTGAGTGCAATTTATCTCAACATGCTCTATGCTTATCATCTACAGACTCCTTTGATAACTGGGCCTATGGTAGAATCATCTTGTATCTATAATACCGAGGCACTGCAGTGAATAATCACATACTTATGTGCTGAAAATGATATATTCAATATTAATCTTAAAGAAAAGAATGGAATTTGTATTTGATTAACATACAATTACTGCTTTTCTTCTTTTGTCCTCTTCCAACATTTTGGGAAGAAAAATCCATTCTCTGCTGTTTCTTTTCCCATACTGCATACTTAATATCTAGCACTTTACTAACTAGCTTTTATTCTCACCACTCAAACATAATTTCCTTCCAAAATTTAGAGTAATATTTTAATTGCTAAATCCACTGTCTCCTTTTTAGTCTTCCTTTTTCTCAGTTTCAATAAAGGATTTGACACTGTTGGTCTCTCCCTCCTGTTGGAATATCTTCTTTGGAGAGATGTTTTCTTTTGGGCAGGATGTTACTCTTTTCTATTCTTTTTCTTCTTTAACCATTATTTTCACTTTCCTTTATAATCACCTTTACCTCTAGTTTCTAATTGAAATCTCTTTTCCCTGTATTTCTGCCTTAGGTCTTTTTCTTTGCCAGGTCTATACATTCTCTCTATGTGCTTGCATGAATGTTGGCAATTTTGATTAAAGGTATACATTTTGTAAAGTGAACTGTATGAATATATCCTGGGTACTTATAATTCAATGGGACCCAAATGTCCCACATTATTTGGCCTTCTCAAATAAGTTCTTCCTGAGAATTAAAGACATCACCAAGCATGTACAAGCTTGTCATTATGTCTTTAACTAGTTGATTGCAGACATTTTAAAATCTGCTGCTCCAATCTTTAATCCTCTCAGACTGCCTTATTATCTGAAATGAGAGATTTATCTGGAATACATATCTGATCTTGTCACACATATACATAAAATTGTCCAATGAGTCATTAAAATAGAACAATGATTCCTGAAAAATTTAGCATAGAATTCAGAAGCTTTCATAATGAAAGTCTACCTTCCTTTTGCTATTCATTTATCTATAAGTTTTATTACATTTATCATTTTGTTAGGCACTGGGATATGGGGTTGAGAAAAACACACAGAGTATATTTCCTCTTAGATATTTTAGTCACAGCATACATTCTGTCTACACTCTACCCATACTTTGATTGTTTTGGTTTTAATAATTTGATGTGCATATATATGATGAAATGATTACTCCCATCAAGCTAGTTAACACAACTATCACCTCACCTAGTTATCATTTGTGTACATGTGGTAAGAATCTTTAAGATATATTCTTTGATAAAATTTCAAATTTTAAGTATATTATTGTTAACTGTGATCATCATGCCCTACCTTAAATCCCTAGAACTTATTCATTTTACAAGTGCATCTGTGTTCCCTTTGAGTAACATCTCCCCATTTTTCCCAATCCTCTTGCTCCTGGCAACCATCATTCTATTCCTTACCTTTATATTTTGATTTTTAAAAATTCCACATATATATGAGGTCATAAAGTATTTGTGTTTCTGGGTCTAGCTTATCCCACTTTGCATAATTTTCTTCAGATTCATTTATGTTGGTGCAAATGGCAGAATTTCCTTCTTCTTGTGGCCAAATAATGTTCCACTGTGTATTCTTTTCTGTTCATCTATCAATAAATACTGTGGTTATTTCATTGTCTTGGCTTCTGAGCATAATGCTGCAAAGACATGGGAGTGCAAAATATCTCTTGGAGCGACTGATTCTGTTTCCTTTTGCTGTATAAGTAAAAGTGAGATTTCTGGATCATATTTAAATCACTTGTAATTTTTTGAGGAATCTCTATACTGTTTTATATAATGAACACAGCAGTTTGCATTTCCATATGGTATACGAGCGTTCCCTTTCCTTCACATGCTTGCCAAAACTTTTTATCACTTGTGTTTTGATAGTAGCCATCTTAAATGATTTCAGGTGGTGTATCATTGTGGTTTTGATTTGCATTTCCTTAATAATTAGTGATGCTGAACACCTTTTCAAGTACCTGTTACTCATTTGTATGTTTTTTGGAAAAAAAAGTCTATTCAAATCTTTTGCCTATTTTTAGTTGGACTAATTTTTTCAAAAACAACAGCAAGAATTTTTAAAAATTATTTTGCTATTCAATTACTTGTGCTACTTATATAATATTTTGGATATTAACTCCTAATCAGATGATGGTTTGCAAGTATTTCTCACATTTCATAGATTTTTTGCCCTTTCACTTAGTTGATTTTTTTAATATACAGAAACATTTTAGTTTGATATAGTCCCACTTCTTTATTATTGCTTCTGTTTCTTGTGCTTTTGTGTCATACTAAAAAATTGCCAAGACTAACATAAAGGAGATTTTTCTTATTTGCTTCTCAAAGTTTTGTAGTTTCAGGTGCTACATTTACTTCTTTAAGCCACTTGGAATTTATTTTGGGGAGTGATGTAGGAGTCCAATTCCATTATTTGTATGTGGTTATCAAATTATTCCAGTACTATTTATTGAAGAGACAGTTATTCCATTCTGAATTGGGAAAATACTTAGGATTTTTTTTATTTAACAGGTCACATCATCTGAAAATAGAAAAAAATACTTCTTCCTTTTTGATGTGTGTCCTTTTTTCTTGCCTAATTACTTTGGTTAGAACTTCCAGTACTATGTTGCAACTAAGTGATGAGAGTGGACATCCTTGTTTTATTCCTGATCACAATGGACATGCTTTTAACTTTTCATTGTTAAGTATCATGCTAGCTGTTGGCTTATTATATTTGTCCTATATTATGTTGAGGACCATTCCCTCTATGCACAATGTGTTGAGAATTTTTATGATGAAAAGATGTTGGATTTTGTCCAATGCTTTTACTGTATCTAGGGATGATAATATAAATGTTTACCTTTTATTCAGTTATTTTAATATGTAATGTTTATTGATTTGTGTGTATTTAACCATCCTTTCATATGAAGGATATATCAAACTTGGTCATGGTGAATATCTCTTTTAACATGCTGTTGAATTCAGTTTGCTAGTGTTGTATTGAGAAGCTTTATATCTATTATTTATCAGAAATAGTAGCTTCACCTTTTTTCTTATAGTGGTCTTATATAGCTTTGTTATTAAAGCAATGCTAGCTTTGGAAAACATGAGTACGCATCTATTCCCTCCTCTTTAATGTTTTGGAAGATTTTGATGAAGATTGGCATTAATTCTTCTTTGAATGTAATATTACTACTAGTGAAGTCATAGATCTGGGCTATTCTTTGATGGGAGATTATCTGTGACTGCTGCAATTTCCTTTCTTGTTAGTTATCTTTGCAGATATTTATTTCTTTTTAGTTTGATGTTTATAAGTTGATAGTTTCTAGGAACTTACTCATTTCTTCTAGGGTATCCAGTTTGTTGGTGTGTTATTCTTCATAATAGTTCTTTTTTACATAATCCCTTGCATTTCTGGGTGTTAGTTGTAATATAACTTCTTCCTTCCTTCCTTCCTTCCTTTCTTCCTTTCTCCTTCCTTTCTTTCTTTCTTTCTTTCTTTCTTTCTTTCTTTCCTTCTTTCTTCTTTCTTTTCATCTCAGTTTGGAGTGGTTGAATATAGGGCCTCACACATTCTTTACAAGTTCTGTACCATTGAGCTACCCCTCTACCCCATTTTTTATTTGTTTTCTTGAGACAGGGTCTTGCTAATTTGCTCAGGCTGCCTCTCGCCTTGAACCTACAATCTTCCTGTCTCTGCCTCCTGAGTCACTGGGATTACAGTGTGAGCCACTGTACCTAGCTTCATTTTTCTTTTTAATCTGAGTCCTTTCTTTTCTTGTTTAGTCTAGCAAACCAATTTTGGTAATTTTGTTTATCTTTACAAGAAATGACTCTTTGTTGATCTTTTCTTTTGCTTTGTTGATCTTTTGTTTGTTGGTCTTTTCTATTTTCTAATTCTTTATTTTATTTCTGCTCTAATATTTATTATTTGCTTCTTTTTGCAAACTTTTCCAGTAGAAAATGGGAGATATATTCAAGATATAGAAGGAAAAACAAAAATACTATAGAGATATTTTACCTCTTTGGTTAAATTTATTTCTAAGTATTTTGTGGTAACTATTGTAACAGGGATCACCTTCTTACATTTCAGATAATTTGCTATTTATATATAGTAATGCAACTGAGTTTTGTATGCTGATTTTATATCCTGCAGTATTCCTGAATTGATTCATTAGTTCTAGTAAATTTTGATATGATCTTTGTGGTTTTCCATATATAAGATTCTTGTCATCAGCAAATAATGCCAATTTTACTTATTTTCCAACTTGGGTGCCCTTTATTTATTTCTATTGTCTGACTGCTCTGTCCAGGACTTCCAATACTATGTTGAATAAAAATGGTGAAATTGGGCATCTTTGTCTTACTCTACATTTGAGAAAGCTTTTAGATTTCCTTTATTTGCACACAGACATTAATAATAATGTTTGGGTTAAATAACATAGTATTTATAGCTAAATAACACATATTTATGGAATATATTAAGCAAAGGCTATATATCATTAGGGAGGTCATTTAGCATTTCTGAACTTCATTGTTCTAGTTGGTTGAATGAGATGGTAGTGGTACATTCCTTTCTAGATCTAAATTCTTATTTTGCTTTTTTAGCCCATAGTTTATAGAACTCTGTTATGAAAATAACACTACAATAATGATACCAGAAACATTGGTAGTGCTTCATTATTTGGAAGATTTTGATATGCTTTATCTATTTTATTCTAATAGTTTTTTTGAGATAAGAAGCTATTGCTAACACTACTACTACTATTAGTAGTAGTATCTTTTAAGATGAGAAAGTCTGTGATAGTGTTTAAATGGCTTTGGTATGTCAGCTTAGCTACTTAAAATTAATTTTATGGTTTTCTAATCTAGTTTTCCTTTTACTATACAAATGTTTTCCAACCAGCAGGCTGAGGACCCTTTGCAAGTCTCACAGCCCTGAGTTTTAGATCCCACACGCATAAGTGGAAGTGTTAGTCAAACTGCAGTCACACTTATGCAAGTGCCTGAGATTTTTTAACACCTAGAATTTTATAATCAAAAAATAGAAAACATCTTTCTGTCTATCTACAAATGAAATTTGATTTATAATTTTATGACAAAGGATTAAAGCGATTTGATAGAGAAGCTTTACGTGGTCTTGGTCCTTTTGACTAATTTTAACTGATGTAGGGCAAAATATTTTAAAAGAGAATTTGAGGTAGGAGAGTAGATAGGCTCAGGATGAAGCTGCAAGAATAGACTGAGTTCACTTTGTTACAGATCATTAATCCCATATTCAATAATTTTGACTTTTTCTGCTAAATAAAGGGTAATTATAGCATTTAGTTGGACAGTGCTGTATTTAGGTTTATATTTTAGAAAAAGCCATTGGGCAACAGTTAGAAGATTGATATTGAAGATGTTGATCCTTCTTAAATTCCAAACAAAGGATGCTTAAATCTGAGTGGTTGCACTGACATTGACTATGGAGCTGTGTAGATGCTGTCTTGATAGGATTTAATGACAGATTAATGTGGAAGAATGCTAGGGAAGAAGAACTTAAGGATGGATCCAAGATTTTTATTAGATGTAAGACCGGTTTTGTGCCAAAAAATGGGAAAAGGACTTGGCAATCCACTCCTAAAGCAAATCCTGATACAATCAGCCAATGAAAATTCTGTGAGGGTCTCTATGAGTCAGACCAACTTGACAGCACATAACAAGAAGAAGACAGGATAACTCATATGACTATATAACAGAATGAACTTTCATTTAACAATGAAAATGTTTCAGTATTAAAATATAATGACCATTTGTTAAGTACTTTAAGTGCCATATGCTCTATGTCATTTAACATTCATAGTAATCCTTTGAGGTGGATATTATTGTTTACATTTTGCAAATAAAAAAGCTGAGTCCTAGAGATACTAAGTGATTTGTACAAATTCACTGAGCAGAGCTAGGATTTAATTCTAAAGATTATATCTTCAAATTATATGTTATATCATATGCCATTAAGAATTATTGAAGTTACTTAAATGAGGAAAGGCTAAACATGTGAAATTATTTATCCCAGAGAAGTAAAGAATGAGAGGTTACCGAATAGCGTCAATAATTTGAAGAATTTTATGTATGTGATGAACTGATTTTGTTCTTGCTATTGTTGTTGCTGTTGTAAGACAAAAAAGTCACTATTTTGGTCTTAGACTGAGGTCAAAACAACAGAAGTAAACTATTAAAAAGACCTCACTAAGTCAAAAAACTGAAAAGCATTAGAAATCCAATGGGAATTAAAGAGATTGAAAAATATGTTTTGGAGGAATGGCATATAAAAATGCAAAAAGTATAATACTAGGTAAGTATACTGTCTGTGAGAGTAGCATTTTATGAAAAATTCAGGAGGAAATGTATGGAAAATTTTGTTTTAGATATTACTTAATGCTATATGCATTTTGTTTAAAATTATGCAAGAAGTTTTTGTCTTATTAGACAAGAAAGAAGCAGCTGTGTGCAGATCAGTAAACAAAAAAACTGCAGTAGTATAATTAGCCAAAAGAATCATGACTAGGAGAAGCACAAAGGAAAAATTATAAATGGCCAGTAAACATCTTAGAAACATCTCACATTATTATAAAGATAGGAAAATTAAAATAATAATAAGGTAACATTATTTAGCTATTAAATATAAAGATATTTTTATAACATTATTATGTAGAGTAAGGTAAGGTAGGGTAAGGAAAATATCTTGGTAGTTTTTTTTATTAATTATTATTATTATTTTTGTGTGAGGAGGTCTCACTCTGTAGCACAAACTGACCTCACAATATGTAGTATAGGCTGGCTTCAAATTCATGTGGTCCTCCTGCCTCAGACTCCTGAGTGCTGTGATTATAGAGGTGTGCCACTGTGCCCAACAGAAAATATCTTTTGATAGAATGTTAATTGAAAATAATCAAGAGCAATGATACATATAAAGCAAATTTTTTTCCGAGAGTTTTCTCTCTTACAGGTATGATTCTGAGTATTTCGCATGTTTTTATCTGTGAAGCCTTCAACAGTAAAGTAGTGTTACGAATCTCATTGAACAGAAAAGGAAACTGAGCCACATAAATCAGTCTGTGGTCACACAGGCACTTTGACTCCAGACTATATAGTCTATTATTTTCTGGAAAAAGTTTCATACTGTCTGGAGAGTTCTTAGTTAAATTTTCAAAGGCTTTGGCTCAGCAAGTGATGAATTTCTCTTAAAGAGATGATTAAAGCTATGACTGAAATTTATGTACTATAATAAATATTATAGTTTACATATAATAAAATTAAAATACCAAAATTGCCTATTGTCTAATTGAGAATTAATATTTGATGCTATCAATATTGTGGATTCAGTCTGTACTATAGTACTGAGAAGATAATTTAATTACATGTGAGCCAATCATCATTTGTTAAATTGATTAGTGAGTTACAGAAGAGTCTATGTGGTAGAATTATAATCTCTATAAACACAAAATCTGGATAAGCAGGAACATTTGTGAAATATTTAGAAGTCTTCTGTAAAGGACTTGCTATCATGTTTATCTCAGGGTAGTTATGACTTTGTTGATCTTGAATTGCATGTCTCTATATTTCCATGGTGGGAGAAGGCCCTGGCAATCCACTCCCAAGGCAATCCCGAAGCACTCAGCCATTGAAAACCCTATAAGGGTCGCTATGAGTTGGATACCGACTTGACGGCACCTAACAACAACAACAACAACAACATATTTCCATGGGCCTGCAGCTGTAGCCCCGTAGCATCCAATCCTGTCAGATCTCAGAAGCTAAGCAGGGTCCACCCTGGTTAGTACTTGGATGGGAGACCATCTGGGAACACCAGGTGCTGTAGGTTTGGGAGACAGACCACTCCCAAAAATCAACCTGCCATTGAAAACCCTATGAATAGCAGAGAAGCACTGACAATAGTGTTTCCCCTGTTGTATGTAGGGTGGCTATGAGTTGGATACCGCCTTGATGGCACCTAACAACAACAACATGTTTCCATAGTGAATATGTTTAAAATAAAAGGCTTCCTGCCATAATGACAACTTCCACATTTGTGTCTATGAGACTTGAGAGAGAGAGAGAGGGAGAGAGAGAGAGAGATTGTTAAGCAAGTCCAGCAGAAACTTTGGAAGGCAAAAGATGGTCAACTGGGTGAAAATCTGCGTCTTTAAACAAACACCTGAACTTTTAGTCAAGGACAAAGAAAACTTCATGTAAGTTGTTTTGCAAAGAGTAAACAATGACTCTCTTCATTTCCCTCTAATGTATCTTGTAACACTTGCTTTTAGTGGTTCTGAGAGTCTAATCCCTCTTTGTCCAAAATGATGACAGTTTCACAGCTTCCTGTGGTAGATAGATTGTTCTAAAAACTCACTGTTTTAATAGGCAGAGCAGTCTTTCCTGAGAATCCATTCTAAAGATCCCCCTCAATTTCCTCCTAGTCACTCTTCCTTGCATCATGCTAATTATTGATTGTTTCTAACCTTCAAAGAATGACTCTTTCCTTTAGGTTTTTATAGCTTTAGATGTTTTCTTTATAGTATAATTCATTTGTATCCTCATCACCTTTGTTTGACTTCTTTGTATTTCCTGCACTTGATTCATATTTATTTGATTTCCCATAATGCTTAAAACTCTTATTCCTGGTTAATATCATTTAAAAATTCTTTAAAAAATGATAACTGGTTAGGTTGCTATGATTTATACCTTGTTAACTTTTTTGTTCTGAGAAAATGTACTCAAAATATGAACATAATAAGTAAGCCTTCACTTTGTTTAGTAAATGGAAATATGAGCAGTTTATTTTCCATGGATGATTAGAATGCTTTACTGTGAAGCTTATTGACCTTTTAAGCTGATATTCTGCCAGACAATGTGACACTCTGCCTGAGTCTATGACCCATGGGATTTTCTCTATTGGTTGTCATTAGGAAGAGAAGGAGGGACAGTGTACTGAAACTGAAAGAGTATTTTGCCTGCTCTTACTAGATTGAGGACTCTGCCTTGCTAGGAAATATAGCACAGGTCCTGGAGCAAGACAAGCCTGAGTGTCAAGCCAGATCTGTCACTAACCAGTGGTATGACCACAGGCACATTGAAGCCTTCAAATCTTTGTTTTTTATTCATAAAGAGATGATGACATAACTATCTACCTTATGGGTTAATTAAAGTAATCTTTAAAAAGCATTTTATATTTTGAGCTGTACCATTAAAAAATTTGAATGACTTAATGAAATAATTAATTTTTACTCTTTATATTCTTCTTAAGGGTAAAATGACAGCTTTATACAGACATTGTTGATAGATGCTCTGGTGATGCTGTTTTTTCTTATCTTTCCACTGGTTTAAGCATTCATTTATTCCAAATGAACAGTATTTCTCAACAAGAAATGATACTAACCTATTTTACATGTGACTTGCATTAATCATGATGACAATTTCCATCTAATAATCTTTACTAGGAAATTTATCTGTAATAAACAAAAATGCAAGTACAACTAAAGACTCAGTTCATCTGTGTGAATTAGTGGGCATGTCACTGTATATAGAGATACCTGCCACTTGATACACCCCCTCTACCCTTTAACACAGATTTATCTGCTTGCTTTCTTGATGCCTTAAGAATGTCAAATTGTACAAAAGTGTATATCGTGACATCAAACCTTCACTTTCCCCAGTCTTTTTTATTTTACATCATAGTTGGCTATTTGGTGCTTTGTAGTATTACATCTATGGGCTTTATGTCAGGCATACTTAGGCTCTACACCTAGAGTTGTCATATATATTGTATTTCTGAGTAAATTACTCATTCTGTCTAGTTTTAGATTGTTTACCCACAAGAAAGCAATAATAAAAGTCTCTACTTTAAGTGATTATTGTAAAGTTTTTATGTAATATTAATAAACCACATAGCACAAAGATTGCTGTGTTTTCAGAACTCAATTTTAACTATTTTATCACCATTGCATTTCACTTTAAATAGTCATAGTGAATATATCTATTATAATATAAGTGGACAGGATCAAACATGGAATAATTTTTGAGGTAGGTATGAAATATATTTCATGCAATGATGCCAAGTTCCAAATAAACATTTAACTTATATCTGATTTGTGCAGCAGCCATTCAATTGCTTTTTGAAAGATTTAAATTAGGTAATATGGAGGAACAATATTTGAGTTCTTCAAATAAAGAGACAAAGTGCATGATAGAAATAGACAGCTTATTTTAAGTTTTTAAATTTCATATAATTAACTGAAGAGGAGGGGGAGCAACTAAGGAAATCTTTGGATGAAGATTTATATGGGGAATACAAAACAGAGGTGGTATAACAAGGAAAAAATACACAGATTTATTGTCAGAAAAGCTAGACCAAAATTTTTTTGTTTGAAAAGGAGGGAAACACTTATGTGGGAATTTATATGACATAAAACAGAAGAGATTGTTATTATTTCTTGAGACCTTGGAGCTAAACCAAACACTTTCTTCCACTTTTCTCCTCCAAATATGCCACCCAATTATATTTAAAAAAATTATTATGGGCTAAAATATTACAGATGAATGTCAGTTTTGCTTCTGTGGGAAGCAGACTTAGAGAAATTTCAGTACTTGGTCCATACCCCAGAAGGGAAATGAAGGAAGAGTACAGAGAAGTAGGGTCAGGTAAATGAAACTGTTATGTAGATCTAACAGCCTCAGGTAATCTCAAAGGGATCTTTTGAGCTAAAGCGGGCCCAAGATTTCCTTTCCTCTAGTTCAAATGACCAGGCCTTTATAACCCTGCTTCAGTCAGTCACTGCACAGATGTCATCCAAGTGTATGATCTTGGATGCAGCAGCTCCCTGCAAATGAGACCATTCCTGAAGCAGCCAGCAGGTGAAAGTTGTCCACTGGGGGCACTCACAGCTGCTGTAGCAACAAGTTCTTCCTTGAAGTTGAATTTGAGTGGCGCATCTCCATACCTACCACAATGACCCTATAACATTCCCAAAAGTCGTTCACTAGGAAAAGCTTCACAGTCATGCACTGAATAATTAACAGGTTATTTAATCTTCTCTCTTTGTAAGTGATTTGGAGTCAAATAAATATTTTTACCATATGGATCCTCTTGCCACTTCTAATCTCTCCCCATTAAAGTAAGATTTATTTTGTTAAATATCAACAGTACTTCACAGTTCCTCATATTATCAACACCAGAAGGGCATCATATAACTGGGGTCGAGTATGCCAAGTATTTCTATTTGATTCCAAGGTTATATTAGAAATTGCACAGTCTTTGACAGCTAAAGATATATGTAGCTTAGTGGTAGAGCTCTTGCCTAGAATATGCTAGGGCCTGGGTTCCATACGTAGTACTACAAAAAGAAAAAAAAATTACATAGTCCTCAAAACAATATGTTCAAGTTAATTAACAATTACCAGTTATATATTTATAGGAATCCAATCCATCAGTCATTTAATTGGTTCAATGCTCACATCAGTAAGAAGGGAAATTTAATCTATTCATGGCTAAAATTTGAAAAATTTGAAATTTTTGGCTTTGAAAAAGATTTCATTTTCCACTACAATCACCTAGTCCTCAAGCAGCATTACTTACTGGATTGTACTTCAGATTTCTGAATCAGAAATAATAAATATCAACGTAACAAATGAAAGGTAATTTTTAAGTTGTTTGGAGATAGATGGAAATTCTCCTTAAAACTTTGGGGAAAATAATATGATCTCAGAGCAGGATCAATCTTATTGTAAGACAATAATCCATATCTAAAAAACAGTGCTTCAATGTCTATTGTCCTTGGTAGAAGTTATTTCTGTTCCTTAATTTCAATATATCTCTTTAATGCCAGTCCCAACTTCATGCAACCCTTAAGCTTTGATGCTGGGGATCTGACTTTTTAAAAATATAACATTTCAAAATCTGTAGCATATGGGATTTGCTTATTAAACCATTTTTCATAGAAATACTTAATTACCCATATACTTATAATGTGTTCAAATATTAAATTTAAATGAGAAATTTAGGTAACAGAGAACTATAGTGTTTACTCACAAGTATAATAATAGTTTATCTTCCTGTGAAATATACCATCTAACACTGAGTTAGTGTGTGAACTGAGTAAGTTAAGACCAGAAAGAGGACCCTAACTTGTGAGTTGAACAAATCCTTGGTATACATAGATAACTTTGTGGGACATCTTAAATTACAGGTAACTAGTCTATACAAGGATGTAAATCTTATCAGTGGGCAAGTTATTTAAAAATTTTCAATAATAGCACTAGTTCCTTTCCATAATGTTGTCAGGGCTCTCTAGAGAACCAATGGATCTCTCTTCTCTTTCTATGCTATTCTCTCTCATTATAAGAAATTGGCTCAAGTGATTATGAAACTAAATCTCATAATCTTGAGCTGGGTTAAAGACTTAAATGTAAGATTTGAAACTACAAAACTCCTTAGAAAAAGACATTGGGAAAAAGCTCATCTGTATTGATCTTGACAGTGTATTTTTTTTTGATACAACATCAAATACACAGACAACAAAAGCAAAAATAAACAAGGGATTATATCAAACCAAAAAGGTTCTGCAGAGCAAAGGAAACATTCAACAAAATAAAAAGCAATTTATGGTATGGGAGGGAATATTTTCAAGCTGTATGTCTATCAAGCGTGCAGCTGTAGCACTGTGGCATCTGATCCCATCAGGTCTTGGAAGCTAAGCTAGGTTGGGCCTGGTTAATACCTGGAAGAGAGACCTCCTGGGAACACCAGATGCTTTAGGCTTGAGAGAAGGGCCTGGCAACCCACTAGAGAAGCACTGACAATAGCATTTCATCTGTTGTATGTAGGGTTGCTATGAGTTGCACACTGACTAGGTGGGACCTAACAACAACCACATATGTCAAGCAAAGGGTTAATATCAAAAATACATTTAAAAACATGCAAATCAATAGCAAAAAAGATAGTTAAAAAGCAGGAAAGGATTTAAGTAGACATTTTCCCAAGAAGACATACAAATGGCCATCAGGCTTATGAAAAATTGTTCATCATCATTAATTATCAGGGAATGTATATCAAAATCACAATGATATAGTACCTCACAGCAGTTAAAATGGCTATTATCAAAAAAACAAATAAAAGTAGTGGTAAGGATGTGAGGAAAAGGAAATTGTACTGCAAAAATAAGTAAATAAAACAAATAAATAAAGGAAATCACTATGTTGAAGAGATATACTCTCTTCAGGTGTACTCTCATGTTCATTGCAGCATTATTTACCATAGCCAAGAAATGGGAACAATCTGTGAATAGATGAATGCATAAACAAAATGTGATGTGTGTTCATGTATGTATGTGTTTGTGTATCCATTTATTTTATACAACATACAATAGAATATTTTTTGGTCATGAAAACTAAAGAAATTCTACCATTACTAACATGGATAAATTTAGAATAAATCAGATAGAGAATGACAAATATGGTGTTATCGTACTTATATATAAAATCCAAATGGCTCATAGAAACAGAGTAGAATGGCGTTTGCCAGGGGATAGGAGGTGGGAGGAATGGGATGTATTGGTCAGAGTACAAACTGAGTTAAAGATAAATAAGCACTGGACATCTCACATATAACAAGGTGGCTGTATTATTTACTTAAAAGTTGCTAAGAAAATAGCTATTAAGTTTATTTACCCCTCTTGCCTATGCAAATGGTAATTAACTGTGGTAATGGATGTGTTAATTGGACTGTGATAATAACTACATAAGAAGTATGTAAGTCAAATAATCATATAATCATGTTTTACACTTGGAATGTGTTCAGTTTTTATTACTTGTACTTTAATAAAACTGGAAAATTTTTGAAAAATTCAATACATTCTGATTAGTTTGCTAAGAAATGCTTATTTACTAGGCAATTTTTAACAAAGTTTGCTAACTGCACAGATGAGTTAAAAAAACTAAAGCTATAATTTGATAAGTTTGTTGTTGTTAGGTGCCGTCAAGTCGGTATCTGACTCATAGAGACCTTCATAGGGTTTTCAATGGCAGACTGTTTCGGGATTGCCTTGGGAGTGGATTGCCAGATCCTTCTCCCATTTTTGCAGTGCTGGGAATTGAACTCGGGACCTCAGAGACTGCAGCACAGCGCTCTACCAACTGAGCTAAATCCCAGCCCTTGATAAGTTTAGTCAAGCAATTTTGTTATTTAGATTTGCATCTTTTTATAGACTATTTCTTTCTAAAGGTATAATAGTGTATTAGTCAGGCGTTGTTGCTGTAGCAGGAAAATGAGCCCAAACAAATTATGAGGGAAGAGGTTTATTGGGAGCTCATGGTGAAAGACCTAGTTCATAGTGGTAGCAGGGCATGCATGGAGGAAAGGCCTGATTCAGATGACTTCACAGCATGGGAGACCAGCAAAAAAAAAAAAAAAAAAAAGGCCACAACTGTGAATCTGGGGTAAAAACTTCCAAACCCAGGGAGCTACTTCCTCCAAAGGCCTGCCTCCGATTGTATCACCACCTCCCAGGACAGCACCACAGCTGGGAACCAAATGATGTGACTTTAGGGAACAATTTAGGTCCAAACCACAACAGTCATTAAAATTTGGCATAAAATAAACTGGCCATGGAGTGAGAATTTTATTCACAAAGTCTTCAGCCAAGAGTTTTCAAAAATAAAGACTCATAGTCACAATTGACAATGCAAGTTTTTTTGTGACTGGAAGTGTTACCATTCATGTAATCTTTAAGTGTTTTTATTTTTGTTATTTTTTGTTATACACACAGTAGAAATAAAATAGTGCATATGTACTATTTATGCAGAAACATAGCACCTTATAGCAACAACAACATGAAGAAATACATAAATATACAGATACAATATTGTGGTCTAATATTTCCTTGATTGTCATATCTGATCAAAACAAAATTTAGAGCTCACCGCTCTTGTGAGCTGAGTTTTCTTCCATTTCCACTACACCTGCCTGGAGGCCCTCAGTGACATCCTTTGATCTCTCATTTTCTCTCTTTCCTTTTTTTTTTTTTTTTGTTTTTGTTTTTGGTACTGAGAGTTGAACACAGGGCCTTGTGCTTATATGCTTTGCAAGTGCTGTCCCACTGAGCTGTACCCCCAGCTCATCTTTTTTTTTTCCTTTTTGAGACAGGGTTTCGCTAAATTACACAGACTGCCTCTGGTCTTGAACTTGTGATCCTCCTGCCTCTGCCTCCCAAATCACTGGGATTCCAGGCATGCGTTCTGCTTCCTCATTTTCTTTAACTCCTGTTTGTCCAATCTCAGCTCAAATGACACTTTAGAAGATAAGGCTTACCTGATTAACTTCAGAAGTTGTCTATTATCCTTTCCTTATACATAGTAAGTAATTTTATGTAAATTACTGTGATTATTTATTTAATGTCTACCTCCCACTCCCCACTCCGGCTTCCTTTCAGGAAGCACATTTCATGCATCTCAAATGCCCAGCCTCTGACATGTAATAGATGCTCAATGTACACTTGAGTCATGTGTGAATGAATGAATTGTTCTTAAAAACTTTGTTGTGAATGAATATAAAATCAAGGACTGGTATTTGGGAATGGTAAGTTGGATGGACCTTTTCTTTTTTTACAGGTAACATAATTGAAGCCAAAAGACATGGAATTGTTATTCTTAGATTTATATCTGAAACAAAAATCAGGTCTTGTCATTCCTAACTCAGAGTTATAAATACTTTCATATTGTAGCAGTGTTTATGCTGCATTGATTTCTTGGAATATGTTCCTTGTCTCCAAATCAGTTGCTAACCTCCCCATCCCAGAAACCATGTTTTATCTCCAGGTTTTTGTGGAGCACAAAGTTTATGTTATTTCTAAATACAATAAAACAAAACTATAAATACAAAAGTGTGTACAAAATTGAGCTGGTATAATAGATGGTTGAATATACTGGATATAATTGCAACATAAAGAGAATTAGAAATAACCTGACTAATCATTCTTCAAAGTAGTAACTGAGAATCATGGACAATATCCCTGTGAAATGAAAAAGTCTTCAAATCAATCTCCTTCTATCTAGATCCCAATTATGTCTGAGGCCATTCTAAAGCCTTCTGACCTGACAGGAGGGAGTCTATGACAGAGAGCAAATTGAAGAGGAAAGGCACATCAATCTTAGGTAATTTTGGTTAAATAACTTACGCTTACAAATTTTATAAGACATGCATCACCTTGTTGAAGCCCCTCTCATGGCTTTGCAAGAAAACGGTAGAAATGAGGAGCCTTTGAAATTAAGCTCCATTTGCTTTATAATAAACACTTGGGCGCTTATTTCTTTTGTATAACAGCTTTTGAAATTTGCTCTCCTTGACCTGTTCCATTTGTTCCTACTCTGTATTGTGTATGCTTAGTAAATTGAATTTATCAAACTGCCAAATTCTTAATACCATCTTATTATCTGGTCCACTATTTTTTCCACCTCGTATTGATTTATTTATTTTGGTTCCTCTTCTTTGAAATTTTGTTCACTTTTCGAGAGAGAGAAATGCCCTGGACTTTGAACTTTTAAAAGATTCTCTGGAGAATCTTTTAAAGTATGAATCAAGTTCAAAATATTTATTGATCTTATAGCTTAAAGTGATATATTATCAGTGCTCAGATGCTACATAGATGTATACTCAAGATATAAGATTTACTCTTGTAAAGGATCTACATTTCCTTTAATGAAGAAGAGAGCTAAAAGCAGCCAAAATGTGTGATTGTCTTCTAGTCATCAAGTGTCTCTCTCATGGTGTCTTCTTCCGTCTCCTGCCTCTGTCTACCTTCAACATAATGCACTATCGACTCTGTGTGTTGCATCTCTGCCTATTGCACTTGGACTGTTTCCATGGAGTCTTGCCTTATTTCTTCCCTTGTATTCACTTTAATGAAATAGAAAACACGGCATTTGGAAATAAATAGACTGAAAATTAATATTTCTGAACCTATACTTCATCTATAAATAGAAAAAATAACCCCTTATCAAAATGGAGTCTTGAGAATTAATCAAAATTTATTTCATAAAGAATCAGTATTCTAGCTGGGTATGGTGATGTATACCTGTAATCCCAGCACTAGGAAGGCTGTGGAAGGAGGATCCTAAGTTTGGGGACAGCCTCTTCTGTACAGCCAGACTCTATCTAAAAATAAATAAATTAATAAAAATAAATTTTAAAAAGAACCAGTATTCTGTACCAAGAACTCAGAGTTAGATTCTCTTCTTGTTTTCTCCATAAAAACAAAATTTGCTTTCCAGAAATCACTGTAATTTTAATTTTTATAAACACTTTAGTGTTAATCATGTCCTTTGTTGTCTGCCACGTAGTTGGATATTTAGTTCATTTGGCACATGTAATATTTTGCCTTAAAAAGTATATTTGTGTGTTTATCTCTCTGACTTTGAATTTAAACGTCACATATACAAAAGGTACATTCCTTCATCTATATACTCTTCATAGTGCCTAGTACAATGGTTTGGCACATATGAGGCATTAAATAAGTGTAAGGAACTCCGAATTAATTTACATAACTTGACATTATAATCTGAGACAATGGCATTCTAGTGGAATTAGACTAGACATAATTATTAAAGCTATAAGTAATAATAATAACTATCTTATTAGTCAAATGTGGAGTAGGTCTGGGAGATGAAATCTTCATTTTATTTTATATATAAATATGTACATTATATATGATAATATGATACATATGAAATGGTAGTTCTGGGGATCAGACATAGGGCCTAGAGCATGTTAGGCAGGTGGTGTACCACTAAGCCACATCCCCAGACTAAAATTGTCAGTTTCAAGCTTCAAAGATAGGTACCCAAGTCCCTGCTCACCCCAGAAATGCAGATAAAAGAAGGAAAGAGAGAGAGAGAGAGAGAGAGAGAGAGAGAGAGAGAGAGAGCACAGACAATGTTTTCCTGCCATATATGACTATTTGATCTTTGACTTTTTGTCTTATGAGAACATTTTAGGGAGCAACTATTCATCAATAAATATTCTATAGAATATTAATGAGAAATTGATTCCAGATGTGTCTTAAGGCTTCTATTGTTACATGTAAATATTTTAAAAAAATTAATATTAACCAAGGATGATATGTCTTCTTATTTTATGAAACATTTTTGCTATAGTACAATTTCATATTTTGTATAGAATTTTCTGCTGACACAAGTTTTCTTGCCAATGAAGTTCATTATACAATTGAATGTAACTCCAACTTGTGGGTAATGATTTCTTTTTGTCATCTCAATTTTCTAGCAGTTATTGATCACTCACATTTTATACACATTCCTAACAAAGACTGTTTGGTCTGATAATAATTGTGATAGATATTGGTAAATGTGGCAACAAAATTAGATTAAAGAGAGTTAGTATTATATGCCATTTCAGTTCATCACAAACCCTATTGGATTCCCTATGGAAACATGAAGGATCAGACTCAGCCTCTATAAGAATAATTCTAACACCATAATTGCTTCTCTACTACTTGTCATTACTACAGAAAGGTGGTTAAGAATTAAGTGCTCTCTTCATCAAAATGATTAGGCTATTAACTGTATAATCTCTTTTGGGAGCTTGTTTTTTATGATTATTTGATAATTCAACTCTTTTTCTATTTCTGGGGATATTTAATTTAAGAGCCTTCTCCACCTCTACAAATTGAACAAAGTAAAGCAATTCCAACCTTCAATTTATTTAATTAAAAATAAAAAGCTTTGTTCATTTTTTCTCTGCATTTCAAATGCATTGGAGAATAATTAATTTCCCTATAGAAACACAATTTGTTTTCCAGAAACCATTGTAATTTTAATTTTTATAAACACTTTAGTGCTAATCATATTATTTTTGTCATAATATTCAATGATCTTAAAAAAATGAATATTAAATTCTGTAAATCTCTGTCTAAGGAAGACATACATTATTCTTAAAGCAGCTAAAATCCAAAAAGAATATCCAGTTTGAAAATTTTTGATGACTTAATTTTTATTATCAGTTTCTTTTAAATAAATTGTTATATTACATTTAGTTTCTCTATTCAAGGATATGCTAGTAATTAAAATATTTCTGCTCTTTTCACATTATTTCAACATTTCTATATATTCTACTTAAAAGAAAATCTGCTTTATCTATATTAATTAAAAACTGTTTTGCTCTGGCTTATCTGTATACATAGTGAATATAGAATTATATTTCTGTGGGTTTTAGTGACTTTAGTATTGTGAGGATAAGCTCAAACTCAGTTTTTATACTTAACAAGATTGCACCTTTGCTTTTGGTGTCTTCTGTCTGATATTGAGTTAAAACAAAGCTTATTAAATTACAGTTCCCACCTGTTCAGTACTTCTTATTGAAGATAAATGCCATGCATATCCACACATCTGTAAGAGTGCTTTTCCCTCTTTCATTTTCTTTTGCAGGATTATTTTTGCTTTGTGTGATATTAAATATAGGCCTTGTATTTGTGTTTCTTGTGATAAAGGAGTTTTGTAGCAGAGAAACACTGACAATAGTGCAGGGCATGGCACGGTGTTGGGTAGTGTTTCATCAATTGTATTCAGGGTTACTAAGATTCAATGGTACCTAACAACAACAATAAAAACAACAACAGATTTTTACTGAGTGCAGGCTTAAATATTAAAATAATAACATATTTCTATATTCTCCAGAAAACTCTATTTTTAGATAAAATGGAATCGCATGTGCTCTACAGTGCTATCACAGCTTGTGGTTAACCTTTCATGAACCAAGTAGCTTGGAACTCAGGAGGTAGGATAATAGTAACCGTTATATATTTAGCACTCCCATTCCTTTTAGTCTTCTCTCTTCTCTATCTGCATTTTATTTTCTATGTTTGGGCAGGGTGGGAGAAAGATTATTAAGCTCTCTGCCTTAGCTGCTGTACTAAGTGGGTGGCCAAATAAATGAGAAAACGTATCCCTAATTCTACTTATTATTTCTCATTTAAATTCCTGGTGTCTCAGAATTTTGCCTGAAACTTTTGAGCTGAGAAAGTATATTATGAATGTCCTTATTGTAAAGGTTGCTACTAGTGCAGCAGGTTCATTGCCTACCTCCAGATAATATTTAAAGAGATAGGAGATTTGCTGGCCAAATTCTCTTTGGGGGAGACTCATAGTAGCAAAAAGCTGTGGGATTTCCCCTTCTGGCTAGGAAAGGAAAAGGGAAAGGGTGATTGTTCTCCTCTCAACTGAAGCTGAGTGAAGGAGTTCCAAGAAAAGCACTCCAAAAATGTAGGCTCAATGCAATAAGGAGGAGTAAGCATCCTATTTTTAAATGGATTTTTGTGCAACTGCAAACCCTAGTCCTTCTCTTGCTACTAGTGGAGATTAATGTTACAGAGTTCTTACTCCCCAGCAAGTGGGCTTTTAAGTTAAACAAGAAGTTGATGGCTGTATCCTGCCTAGACAACATTAAATGTAGAAGATTGGCTGGAGTAGTTTGGTTTTTCAGATTAAGTCAAGAAATGCCAGTAACAAAAATAGTCTCCATTTACTGTACTTGGTAGGAAAAGAAGTGTGAGTTCCTAAGGGCTAAGTAATTTCTAGAGCTCTAGGAGTTGTGAGAGAAACTCACATAAGAGAGGTTTAGCCAACATGGTGAGGGAATTTAGCAGAAGGAGGCTACAGATTTTTTGCCAGGGACGAGAGAGAGGAGGATGTAAGAGGCCAGGCAAGGAATATATAAAAGAGAAGCAAATAAGTGTGAAAAAATCTATGGTGGTCAGGAGGACACATAGGGGGACCTTCCCAATAACACACATGTGGGTCTGAAAATGGAAAGTTAGCTTTTAGATGACACCTATGATGGAGAACACTATGATTCATGTGACAAGAAAGAGAAAGGAAGAAGGAAAGAAAAAAAGAGAAAGAGAGAGAAAAAAAAGGCAGGAGAGAGAGAGAGGGAGAGAGAGAAAGAGAGAGAGAGAGAGAGAGAGAGAGAGAGGAAAGGAAAGAAAAAGAAAGAAAGAACTAAGGAACGAACGAACTAGTCACAGTCAGCCCTTTGCCATTTTTCCTCTAAGCCTTCTTCCCATGTTCCGATCCCTCCAAGTGAGAAGTAGAAAAGAGTATGTAGGAGAAGAAGGAAAGTTAATTGAATAGAAAATAAAATCAGCTTCATGCTTCCCTTCCCCACAGGCACGTCTATAAATCATCAGTCAGGCTTGAGAAGGGCAAGAGAAGAAGACAGAGGTTTGAAGTTGTGTTTGGTTTAGAGTGTGCTGGATATAGCAACAGAATAGATAGGAGGAATGATCAAGATATTGTGTAGGGATAGATATTCCAGAGTGTTAGCAGGCATTTTGAGATCCTCTGTGCTGAACTTTATCCCTGTATCTAAGGATGAAGCATATAACTTAGGCCAAAATAATTCAGCATAAACTCATCTCTTGGACATATCACTTATTAAAAAATAGACCAAAACCAGGTGCCTGTGGCTTGGGCTCCTGGGGCAGAATGTAGTGAGAGTAAGCATAACAGTCGTGGGTTTCCTAGTTTCCTGGCCTTGCTGTGTCTTCAGAATCTACTGTCCCCAGCCATGGCTGTGGCTCCTAGGACCCCATTTGGCCCATGTTGGATCCTATACCCAATGTAGTATGTAGCCATTTGGACCTATCCACCAGCTTTTCACATACCTTCAGACCTGTGAGTCAGTTGAGAAGAGGCAGGGCTACTCATGAGATTGGAGAATACAATTAGATTTATGGGTGTCCCCCCAAGTAATCTCAGAATATTATCAGCTCAAGTGGCACCCACCTGGTATATTTGAGATCATTAGGAATTTCTTGACCTTAATGGTGAAAATGCTAAGGTGTTCACAGTGTTATGAACTGCGAGAGACACAAGGACATCGGACACCAGCATGATTCATGGAGTGAGTGAATACCAGGGTTGTTTCAGGGAGAGTGCCATTACTGGATATTTGTATTTGAGTAGCATTTTGATTAGAATGTTCTACAATTCACTACACTTCTTTTTTTTTAGTACTGAAGGGTAGAACTAAATGAAAATCCCCAGATTATATAAGTGAAGATTATATAATCTTACTTATATTATTTTACTAATTATACTTATTTATATTGGCTAATATAAGTGGTCTATGAACCATAGTGCCTACAGCTGTAGCACTGTGGCATCCAATCCCGTCAAATCTCAGAAGCTACGCAGGGTCCTGCCTGGTTAGTACTTGGATGGGAGACTGCCTGGGACCACCAGGTGCCATAGGCTTGGGAGAAGGACCCAGATACACACTCCCAAAATGAATCCACCATTGAAAACCCTATAAATAGCAGAGAATCATTGAAAATAGTGTTTCACTTGATGTACATAGTGTCTCTATGAGGCAGGCATCTACTGGACAGCACCTAACAACAACAAAACAACAATGAATCATAGCACCCAGGCATCTAATCCTGACTGATCTTGGAAGCTAAGCAAGGTCAGCCTGGTTAGTCTTTGGGTGGCAGACTGTGTGGGAATACTGGGTGCTGCTGGCTAGGGAGAAGGACATGACAGTCTACTCCCCAAACAATCAGCCATTGAAACCCTAAGAATAGCAGAGAAGCACTGACAATAGTGTACGGCATGGCACGGTGTCAGGGAGTGTTTCGTTCTGCTGCACATAGGGTTGCTATGAGTCAGACCCAACTTAATGGCACCTAACAACAACAACATGTACTATCATGTCTTTCTTTCTCTTTTTTTAAGAGTACAAGGAGAACAACTATGGAACTGCTTACTGACAAAGGTGTTCATCCTTCTATTCTAGCTCATGTCAAAGTAGGTAATTAGAATTTCACATATTTGAATGTTTGTTGAAATGGTGTTTACTTTTTTTTCTTCCTTTATTATTATTGTTATTATTATTCAGTACTTGGGGTATTGAACTCTGGGATTCACATGTGCTAGACAAACACTTCACCACTAGGCTGTACATCTAACCTTTAACCCACTCCCCTTGTTTAAAAAGTTCGAGACCATGGTCTTGCTAAGTAGAACAGGGGTGACTCTAACCTCCATCTTGCAACCCTATCTCATATTTTTGTTATTTGAGCTCTTCTACATGTTATTTAGTAATGAAAATTGTTACAAAATTGACCTCGTATCTACCAGCAAATGATTGTAAGTAAAGCAGAAAATAGTTTTTCTATGCAGGTACAGCCACCCAATTTTCAGCATCTACTTAAATTATCTTTTTTTTTTTTTTTTTTTTTTTTTGTGTGGTTCTGAACCCAGGGCCTCATGCTTGCATGCTTTGCAAGTGCTGTACCACTGAGCTGCACCTTCAAACTCATTTTTTCTTTTATTTTTTTAGACAGGGTCTCACTAAATTACACAGACCGCCTCTGGTCTCGAACTTGCTGTCCTCCTGCCTTGGCCTTCCCAGTTGCTGGGATTACAGGTGTGCGCCGGTGGGGCCTGCTCTACTAGAATTCTCTTAGCTCTGCAGTTAATATACCACTTTAAACTGTTCTTGCAAAAAATTGTTACAGATAGTACTTTATAGATCTCTACAAATCTATTCACAAAGTTCTTGTGATGAATGTCAGAAAAAAAAATTCTGCTTGTTATAAAGCAGATGAAAAAGTAATGGTTCCCAAAGTAGCTGATTTCAAAATTAACGGGAGATAGAGTTGAGAAACAGAGCTTTCCATTTCCTGCCCAAACATACTGAATCCAAATTCTTAGAGCTAGAGTAGAGGAATCTCAAATAAAAGCAAGCAAACAAACAAACAGAAACACAAAACTTCCCAGTTTAGGGAGCCACTCTTCTTCAGTGACTGGTGATACCAAATTTTCTTAAGTAACACAGGGAACCATAGGTTTCCATTTTTACTTACTAAAAGGTCAGACTTCTAGACCCTAGAGAAATAAGTTGAATCTCAGGCCAACGCATTTACAAGCCGCAAACTGGAAACGAAATGACTATAGAATAGTCAGTTAACTGAAGGATTTAAGCCATAACTTTGTAAATCCTCTGAAATTAGGTGTATTTTTTAAAGTCTGTATCTATATATCTATATCTACATCTATCTGCCTACAACCATACCACCGTGGTGTCAGATCTCTTCAGATCTTAGAAAGTAAGCAGGATTAGGCCTGGTTAGTCCTTGGACAGGAAACTGCCTGGGAATACTGGGTGCTATAGGTTTTGGAGAAAGACCTGGCAGCCCCTCTTGAAACAATCCTCCATTGAAAATTCTGTAGAGAAGCACTGACAATAGTGCCAGACATGATACAGTGTGAGGTAGTGTTTCATCTGTGGTACATAGGATCGCTGTGAGTTGAACATGATTTGAGGGCACCTAACAACAAACAACAATGCAAATTTGTACATTAGAAAACTGTTATAAAGGTATTTGATTCCGTTCCTTCATTTTATAGATGAAGACCCTAAGACTCAGATGCTTATATGTTTTATCTAATAAATTCATAGCTAATCTGACCAATTTTTGGAAGAAAGGTATTTTTTATTATCTATGTTTTTATAAATGAGTGTTTGTGAAAAATACTAGATACACTAATGGGTGGCCCATGTTAGTGTAGTTTGTTGATATTTTAACTTTAACTTTCAATTTTCTTGCAACAATGAAATATTTTACCCCTTAAATAAAAGTGATGTTTTTTGTTGGATAGGATACACTTGATGATTTTATTTTGAAGCATTCCATTGTCACTAAATTATTTTATTTGTTTAAATTTTAACACTATTAATAGTCATTTCAAAAGATTAAATATTTTCCTTTTATTTCTTTATAAACTTTTTTACTATGTCCTTCTGGTAAAGGACATAAAATTATATAAAATGATATTTTGAGGGAGCTTTACCTGGTTGGTTTTAAATTGTTGTGCTCTTTGAAAAGTTTTAACATTAAAAGATATATTCATCAGTGTCTGATTAATTTATTATGGATATAAAAGTGGTTTTAAAGGTAAGGAATTAATACAATATGCTTTTTATTACCTTGGCAGCCATGAGGCAACATTTTGAATGAGTATGTATTAGAAATATTATACTCCATAGTCAATACTTCATAATTCATACTCAAAATTTATTAGTCCCTGGCACTGTGAAATTTTTACTTGAAGATGTTAAGGTAGAAATGGACCACATTATTTTATAAAATGATTTCTTTATTGTAGTAGCCTGAATACATGAGAGAAATGTGTCACTTTAGACATAGTTTGATCCAACAAGGCAAAATGTTTGCTGTGGATTGATGAGAAATCAGCATCTACGGTTGTAATAGGAAGTTTCTGGAATCAAGTCTTTCCTAATTGTCATGAAGGGAAAAGTGTGTAGGCCCTGTAACTTAACAGAAAGGAATAGCAATTTTGAGCTGATGCTAATGTTTTTGAAGCTAAATCACAAAGGTGGAGATAAGCTATGTCTTCAATAACATTGTGCTGCTCTTCAATCAAATCAGCCTCAAAGGTTAGCCTCCCTTCTGCTTGTCTATGACATTTTTTATGCCATTATTATTCTTTCCTTTATTTTAAAAATGTATTTATGATTTCTAATTAATAATAATTGTGTATATTTCTGAGGTATAATGTGATGTTTTCATCAATGTAATTTAGTCAAGCTAATTAATGTATCCATCACCTTACCAGTTTATCATTTCATTGTGGTTCATTTATTAAGCTGGGGTTTCTATTGCTTGCAAAGGAATGCATCTTAACCAATAGACCATTTTTAAAATCTAAAATTGTACCATATGCTGCTGTCATCAGTGCTGCATTTTCCATGGGGTTTATCTAAATGTAAATGTTGTAAAACCTGAGGCTATATAAGTGTATCCATTTATAAATCAAATAAATCAGTACCTCTAGGTATGAAAATTGTCTCAGCAGGAATATTAGAAAATTCCCCTAAGAGTATCATGAGAAATAAATATTAATGACTTTTAATTGCTTTGTAGTTTACACTATTGAAATGCACTATGATGACCAATTTTAAAGATGTGAGCAGATAAATATTACTTGAGAGATTAATTTGCATCCATATCTACTCCAAAGTAATTTTCTAAAAATTACACTAGTGCCCTAGTTACTTTCTTAGGGAATGTGTCTTTTATTTGGGAATACAGTAATATGGAAAGGTTTTCTAAATATTATTTCTTTATAGAAACTTTGGTTATCTATATATGACAGTTATAAGATAGTTGAAAAAAGTTAAGAGAGATAGATCACCTATGTCATTGGGAGGGTGTCTTGTTCAAGGTCATTTACATCCCTCTATCTTTTAGAAAACAGTATATTTATCTGGATAACACTTTCCATAGGAAATTGGTAGGTCAAATTGTAGCCTTAGTACTTGGTTGATGACTATTCTTTTCTCTAAAATGTGGACAGTTTGTACATTATGAGGATGTCATTATAACTAGTATCAGCCATCTATGGAAAACAAATCCTTATTACTTTTTTCTCAATTTTCTTGGTGTTCTTGGTATGGATATGATCCTCAAAACTTGTATTGAGTGTTTCTAATTTCTTCCCCTGATGTTCTAGGTGTAGATGATCCTCAGTACTTCTAGTAAGCATATCTGGGTTCTTCCAGGCCTCTCCCTCCTTTGCCACTCAAACTTTAAGCTCTATTCTACTCAGATACACTGTCAATGACTCCCTTTATTGTGATCCATTATTTACACTAAGCTGTACCTACCCAGGAATTTTGATGTACTTTACCATATCTGAATATATCAGTCAGCACAGGGTGTCATAACTATCATGGACTGAGTTGCTTAAACAACAGAAATATAATTTCTCATAGTTATGGAGGCAAGAATTCCAAGTCAAAGTCCACTGATAATGGTTTCTGGTGAAGGCTTGATCCCTGGTTTGCAGATGTCAGCCTTCTCTAACTTTACATGACCTTCTTTTGGAAAACATCTAGAAAGAGAGAGAGAGCGAGAGCGAGAGTGAGAGAGAGAGAGCCCTCAGACTCTTAGTGCCTCACTTTATAAGGAAATTAATCTTATTGGATCAGGTCCCCACCTTTGTGACTTCATTTCATCTTAATTCATTTTTTTAGAGATTTTCAGTATGTAGATAGGGCTGGCCTTGAATTTGTGATCATCTTGCCTCATTCTCCTATGTGCTGAGATTACAAGTGTCTGCCACCACACCTGGCCCCTTAGTTCTTTAGAGGTCTTATCTGAAAATACAGCCAAACTCAGGGTTAGTATTTCCACATATGAATCTTGGGTAGGATTTAAATATTGAGTCCACAGCACTGGAGACCTAGTGGTAGTGGTAAGGATGCTTTCAAATAGTTATTTTCTGAGTAATGGAGTAGAAATGTAGGAAGTGGGGACACAAGGGAGTACTTCTTATGAGAAGAGAGAGTTGAAATATGTTCAATTCAAGGTCAATTGATAGAATCCCATCAATGGAGTGTTTTTGATTATAGAATATGAACTCTCTTAAAACTCTGTGAACATCACTCATGAATTTGTATTTGAAACTCTAGAATGAAAGACTACGAAAAGAGTGAGAACATCAAATGTCATATATATTGTAATTTCTTGGGAGAAAATCATAGCATGTCAATAGCCTTGGTGTCTAAGCCTTTTGTTTTGAAAAGGAATTATGCTAGACTTTTGTCCAACAACTAGAAGAATGTTTGTGGTTTTGTAAATTAAAGTCATTAGCACCCTTAAAGTTGACATAGGTTGACAATGTGCATTGGCAGCCTTGGCATATGTATTAGCAGGCAGTGGGGTACTTTGTCTGGTAGGTTCCATCAAGAATATTTGGGGGTCAAAGAAACAGGTGGAGTCTAAATAGTTTTTGTGATGATTGTTTAAAAATAAACACATGTAAAATAACCTCTAGTGATTCAAAAGAGAAAAGTGGGAAACAATATTTACAAATAATATATGTAGAGTACCTGATATGTACTAGACACTAGGTACATTCTTAATTTTCAGTACTCCTATGAAATACGTAGGTACTAAAGTTAATTTTCTATATTATTGATAGAAAGGACAGAGCTATTTAGTACCATGCCTAACATAATTTAGGACATGACAGAGTTGTTATTAGAAGCAAGAAAGTTTGATGGTATTACTTAGGCTTGTGCTCTTTGAAACTGCTGGAATTCCTGTCCTTTATGTGAGAACTACTGTGGTATTAGCTTTACTCTAAGGCAAAATTGAATCTTGAAAATCAGATTCATTTAACAGGTGCACAATAATGTTTGGGGAACTAAAACAATGAAAATACCTTTAGCTTATCAGTAGAATATTACCTTAATTCATTTTACATGGTAGTATTATTTTAGCTCAGCTATAGAGATGAAAGAGCAACATCATTTCTTCACTGCACGCCATAGTCTACATGTATTCATTTATCAATTCAAAAAATTGTTTTACATGCCTAGTTACCATATACCAGACATTGTAATGAGTACAGGGATGTAGTAGTGAATAAAAATGAATAGAAGCTCTTCTGGAAAAAAAAAATTCCTTTCTGCCAGGTAAGTAGCAAGTGAAGAGCTGTGAAAAGTGGTTAATTGATTGATGAGTAGTTTCAAAGAGGAGTTTTTTGAGGCAATAAATATGCTGTGACCTAGCTAAAGAAGGAGCACAGAGTGACTTAAAAACTAATTAACATATGCTGCAGGATCTGATGAACCTCTATCTCCTTTATATTTATCTCTCTGTTTTGCATGTTTGTTGCCTTGTTTTATGTCCATGTCCACATACATTTTCCTCTTCTACTTTCTGTCTTCAAAAAATTGATTCAAGTAAAATGGTAGCTACCTTATCTTTATTTATTTTTCCATTAGCTTTGAAAAGTGAGGTGAAGACTGGTATTTGTTTATGTTTTCTCCAATTTGAGAGGAATATATGAATCCTGTTGGGAAGAAGAGATTCCATCAGCAGCAGAAGGGGGAGGGCCAAAGGCTAGGCATTCAGTCAGCAGATGGAATGAAGAAAGAAACAGTGTCATGGCTGATCTTGAAAGAAGTAATTAAAAAGCCCTCTTTTTAGAGGGTTTTAAACATACTCCCACCCCACAGAGAAACAAAGATAAACTTCCATGTTATCCACCATGACATAGTCTTCAACTCATTATACTCTATTCCTCTTTTTTCATTTTCCTTGCATGTTTTCTGAAAAAACAAATTATAAACTTGCTCCCAACAGAAAGAAAGGCGGTAATTTAAACATTCAATAATGATTAGAGTTTTGACTATTATATAAAACAAGACATTTTAATGACTTAATTTATATAATTTGAAAAGGATCTGGAAACATTTTATGTTGCCTAAAAGTAATCAGAAATTCATGTGGCTTGTCTAAGTGTTCATTGTAGGACAGACAGATAGCTCACCTTAAAGATTAGATGAAAAAGGTAAAAAGGCAAAAATATTTTTGGTTTTTGAAAAGCCTGCTTCATGATTTTACCCCATGTATTACTATAGGTACATTTGCATATATATGGTAGTATTTTCAGGGTACATTCTGGGAGTAGATTTGCTAAAGTACAGGTTATACACATTTTTAAAATTTAAAATATAATGCTATATTGATTTTTACTACTACAACAACAACAAGAAGTCCTTAATTTTTCCTTCAGTTTAACTAAGCTTTTCACAGTTTTTTTTTTTTTTTTTACTGATTCTAGGCTCTGACCTCACTTTTACCTTGGTCCTTACAGAACCATGATGGTCAAAGCATGGAAATCTCTTCCCTTGTTCTTCCTAAAACATTTATTCATAAAAATTTGCAATTATATATCTTTTATCTACCCCTTTGAGATATATTATCCTTTGGATGTTAAATTTCACCCAAATCCCCATGTATTAAAAGCCTAGTCCAAACATTGGCACTGTTGGGAGGCAGTGGAACCTTTAGGAAGGTGGGAACTGGTGGGAGATCCTTAGGTCACTGAGGATTTGCCCTCAAAGGTCATTATGAGATACTGATCCCTTCTTCCTTCCTCCTTCCTACTTGTGAGGTAGTAGTTTGCACCACCAAAGGGTCCTGGCCATTGACATCCCACGCATATTCTAGAAACACAAAGCAATGGTTATGCCTGATCTTGGACCAAAGCTTTCAATACTCTGATTCAAACAGATCTTTACTCTTTTAAGTTACAGTAACAAAAAGCTGAATAATACAATATGTAAATGTTTAAAAAAATTCTTGCTAATTTTACAACTCAGGAATGGATTTCTCAAAGACCTGGAAGCTATCCCAGTGAAATATAATCATCAAAGAAGATAGTGTCCCTACCTCCCAGTCTCTGAGGGAGAATAGGACCCTACTTTCAGTGGACACCTTGCTACAAGTTTGTAAAACTACTTTCTGTCCTGAAAATAGGAGAGAGTTTACTTATCTTTTTTTTAATTAGAAATTTTTAATGTACATCATAATGTGATTCATTTTGACATGCTTTCCATTGTGACAATTTTCATATATGCAATTTGATAAACATTATTCATATAGGTTACCCCTTACCCTCCCCTATGTTTCCTCCCCTACCCCCCTTCCCATCTAAGTTTCCCATCCAAGTCTTCTCTATCTTTTACTATGTAGTATTTTTCTATATGTCCTTGGGTTCCATTTCTGTTTAAGATAGAAACTTTTCCTGTAGTGGTCTTTGTTTTTATCTTGTTAGAACAATTATATGCGATTTCTAGTCCATTTATATAGACCTCATTCTTATCTTCCCTCCCCCCCTTTTAATGTGATCTGACCTTTGAGTAGGATATTTCCTTCTTGTAATTTTGAGTCAGCTCCCTCATATGAGTGAGAACATGTGTTGTTTCTCTTTCTGATCTTGTGTTCGTTCACTTAAAACAATTTTCTCTAATGCCATCCATTTTGCTGCAAATGACCCTATTTCATTTTTCTTGATTGCTGAATAGTATTCCATTGTGTATATATACCATAGTATTTTTTATCCATTCTTCTGTTGAAGGGCACTTTGGTTGATTCCATATCTTTGCTATTGTGAAAAGTGCTGCATTGAACTTGGAGATGCAGTTGTCTCTGTGGTATGATGACCCACCTCCCTTTGGGTAAATTCCCAATAGTTTTATAGCTGGGTCATATGGTAGATCTATTTTTAGTTTTTTGAGGTACCTCCATATTGATTTCCATAGTGATTGCACCAATTTACAGCTCCACCAACAATGTAAAAGTGTTCCCTTTTCTCCGCAACCTCTCCAGCATTTGTTGTTGTTTGTTTTATTGATCTTGGCCATTCTTACTGGTGTAAGGTGAAATCTCAGCGTTGTTTTGATTTGCATTTCCCTAATGGCTAGGGATATTGAGCACTTTTTCATGTGTTTCATGGCTTTATGGACCTCTTCATTTGAGAACTGTCTACTCAGTTCCTTTGCCCATTTGTGTATT
>VMDO01006525.1:0-99499 GCA_007922755.1 Pedetes capensis
GCTCATAATGTTTTGTTCATAGTATGTAATATACCAGCCCTGGGAACACTGCTGATTTCTATCTATTTGCAACTTCCTTTGACCATGTGGGCAAATTATAAGGTGGCTAATTGAAGGCACTCATTCAGAGCTCTATGAAATAGACTTTCTAATAGCATTTTTCCCCTAGATATTTGAGGACCAAAGACAAACCCTTCTGGTGCGTCAGATACTATTGACTGGTGTTTACCATTAGCATCTCTGTCATTTGTCTGCAGGTCATCTATGGGCACCCCTGTGGCTCTGCATTTGTTTTTCAGTCCCTTGTGGCACTGCCCTGACATATCACATGTACTCTAGGACTAAGAGTAGAAATTTGGGAGAACACAGCATTATTTGAAGTCTCCAAGTACAATGGCATCTGGGCTTTGGAGAGCCTTTCCAAATAATCTTTCATTTCCACATAATGACTTGGCTGAAGTTTTAAAAAGCAACAAATAAGGGACAGCCAAGGTTGTCAGTGCTTATTTTGCCTATGAAGGCTTGAAGACATCGGTGATTTAAGAGGGGCTTTCTTATCTCTGAGGAAGAGGGACCCAAAGGCTTACGGTGTGGAAGATCTGGTCTTCCACTTCGTTAAAAAGATGCCCTTTGAATTCAGAACCTGTTCCCACTATCACTCTTCTTTCTCTCCTATTCCAGCCTTGACCCCACTCCTCTATACCTTCTTGACTCCCCAGATTTCTCTATGAGCACTGGTGTCATTCCAACCAACCACACACAGGTAGTTTTTACTTTACATGCGTAAAACCTTACTGAGTGCCTACTAGATGTCACCTGGCACCTAGCACTGACATACAAAAATGAGGAGAATACATATATGAACAAGGAAGCCAGAAGAGTATTCCCTAAAGTGTGGATAGTGAACAGGTTTTGTGCAAAAAGGAAGTCTTAAGGCCAAATAAAACACCGAGTTTATCCAATGCAAACAGGTCCTTTTTTCTTTTCTGAATTTCAGAAACCCTTAATATGCTAATATGTTCCAGGACTCCAAAGAGGAGACAGGACTATCCAGTATTTCCCAAATGCAGTTGATCCCAGAATTGTTTTTCACACTGCATCACACAGACCAGTGTTTACACAGTTCCCCTGCAGCCTGTGCCGATAGCCCCAGATGAACAGAGCTCAGAAGCTGAGTGTAGCAATGCACACCTACAGTCCCAGCCCTTGAAGGTACTGGCTGGAGGATTACGAGTTCAAGGCTAGCCTGGGCTACATAGGAAGACCTCATCTTGAAAACAGAAAATCAGAGAACACACAAAGGAAAGAAGAGTACCCATTCTTTTCCCAAGCAGCTGTGTTTCTCTAGCGATGAGTATTTATTTGCTAATTTATTTCCTACTCAAATTTTTGGGCTGGGATTTAGCTCAGTTGGTAGAGTGCCACTCTGCAGTCTCAGAGGTCCCGAGTTCGATTCCCAGCACCACAAAAACAGGAGAAGGACGTGGCAACCCACTCCCAAGGCAATCCACAAACAATCAGCCATTGAAAACCCTATAAGGGTTACTATGAGTCAGACATGACTCAATGGCACCTAACAACAACAACAACTCAAATTTTTAGGACAATTCTACTGTGTGCAAAACATGATGGTGACACATCTCTGATAGATGAAAAGTATTATTTTCTAAAGGAAACAGTCCTTTTTTCCTGCATATTCCCACCATTTGCATTTTAGAACATCAGGGGGCTAACTAGACCATGTTGATCTATGCATGCATGTTTTATGGTTTTGCTAAGTGGACAGATAACCACCATGAGAACTACTACCTATTACAAGCTGGTCACCAGCCAACACACTTCTATCACTTTATGGATGACCATTCTCTAAGCCTGAGACTTGGAGAACAGATCCAGCTTGGACAGTTTAGGCATAATTCTGTTGGCAAGTGGGAAATGAAATATGATGAACTTTTGATGTTCTTTCCACCACCAATAGTTCAAGAATATGAAAGGAACATAGTGATTGCTGAGAAAAAGTGTCTGTCATCACCCAGCATACACACACGAAAATAAGACAGGGGAAGTCATTTTGGTGCTGAGCAACATCTACTCGTTTACCTTTCAAGCTTCAGTGATTGAAATCAAACAATTTGTTGAATTATCAGCTACTCTGGTGTTTTCTTTTCTGCATTATTTTGTCCTTTTCTGCTCACAATTTCCCACTTGAAAAGGTCAGTAGATCAAATTCAAATGTAAAACTGCTTCTTGTGAGAATAAGCCTCGGTAAAAGAGTTGATGGCAAAGGAGGTTTAAACACAAGGTTATAATAAAGAGGGATTTAGGAAAACTGGTGCACTTCAATTATCCATGCTCTCATGCTCTCTCATTGATCTAGACATAGCTGTAATGTATTCCATCTAACAGAAAAGAATAACAGGAAGAATTATAACCTTTTTCTTCAGGCAAATATAGTTTGCAAGTTTTCCTTGAGGCATTATTGTACATTCTGATATCAAAGGATTATAAAAAGTAGAGAAGTATAAAATTTATGTTTTACATAATAACCTACTTTTATAAGTCTAGCAGGTGTTAATTCTTTTAAAACTTGATGCAACTCAAAATTCAGTGTAGTTACCAGGTTAAGAAATAAGTTCCATTTATGGATTAAAAACACACTTCTTGCTACAAGAAGAAGTGATTGAACTCTTCTGCCATAAAATCTCTGTTCAGTAGGTATCTGACATTGGAGGCATCCATTAAGGTTAGATACAGGATAGATGCAAAAGCTGAAATACCAAATTTGAGAAAAAAGACATGCCTAGCATGTTAAGAGCACCTTTGCAAGCTTTCCTGTTTCCCCACCATCTTCGTGCTCACCATATTCTCCCGAAGACCTAGTATGTTCCTTGTCTAATTATGGTCATAAGTTGTGCCCCTGAAACTTTTCTGAAACCCAAGTCCCTCTCAGGCCTCCCCCCATTACCATCGTTATGTCAGTTGAAAGCTCATCCTCCTCCTTAGGGGCCCTGGCATTTTTTTCTAGGGGATGCTTTCATTCCATCTCTAGTCTCTCCACTTAATCCTACTTAATTCTGTTGGACTACTCTTACTTAGTAAACTTCCAAAATCTCTCACCATGGGTCAGAAACCATCACTGGTTCTTCCTCATCAAGTTAAAGCTCATCATTCTGAACTTGGCTTCCTGGATGCCTTCAAAACTGGATCCAGCATACCTGTCATGCTTGAGAATACAACTGTCCTTACCTGTCTCCTCTCACTTTCCAGTATATGTCTACAGACTTACGATCTCAACAATTCCTAACACACTGTTATGAATCAATAACTCAGCAAAGTGTAACATGCATTACCTTCCAGTGGTTTCTGTCAAAAGCCTACAGTGAAGTGGTCTGAATTCCAGCACTTGCTCAGCTATCCCACCATGAGTCCTGTTTCTAAAGATCCTAAATCCAGTCAGGGCAGAGCAGTATCTCTTGTTTGGTGTCATTCTTTGACCTTATAGAGATATCTGCTCAGGAACTAGTCTTCAACAGCACAGCACTGATGATAGAGCCTGGCTCTGAGTTAACCCAGCTCTACCACTTAGATGTTAATCTATTTGTGCCTCAGTTTATCATACCAATTGTTTTAAGGATTAGATGACTTAAGACCATGAAGAAGAGAATATATTCTTGATAAATTTTAACTATTAGCCAAATCTATATTTATTTCAAAATAAGCATAAATCAAATGTATGCCTAAAATAAATGAATAATTTTTAAAAAGAGAACATAATACCAATAGGCTTCTTTTCTAAGGAGGTTTGGACAAAATCTACCGAGTGCTCCTTATCATTTTGGGACTAAGGATTCTACCAGTATTATTATTTCGATGAAAAGCATACTTTGAGTTAGCATCAGGAAATTGGTGCAAAGCTGGGAGAAGTTACTAACACAAAGATGGGCTGTGGTCCATGCCTTTGATTTCCATTAGGCTTCCACTGGATAATGCCATTAAAAGATATTTGTGAGTGTGATCATCTGATGTCACAGGTATTGTTCCATGAATCATTGTCTTAACTCAGAGCCTCTTGAGGTCTGTCAACAACTTTTAGATTTGTGGGAACCACAGATTTGTATTCCTTTGAGAAAACTCTTCTCTATTGAACTATCCTACACTAAAAAAGAAATTGTATATGAGTCAGGAGCCATGATGTGATGCACTCTGTAATCCCAGCCCCAGCAACTGGGGAGGCAGAGACAAGGATTGCAAGGTCAAGGCCAGAGGCAGTCCATGTAACTTAGTGAAACCCTGACTCAAGATAAAAAATAAATAAGGGGCTGGTGCAGCTCAGTGGTAGAGTGCTTGCACAGTATGTACAAGGTCCTGAGTTCAATAACCCAGGAAAAAAAAACAAGACAGAGAGAGAAAGAGAGATAGAGAGATAGAGAGATAGAGAGAGAGAGAGAGAGAGAGAGAGAGAGGGAGAGAGAGAGGGGAAAGAAAGTTAGTTATACATGTATTATAAGCAACTCATAAAGGAGATAATCAGTTTATGGCAAACAATGTTCAATAGTACATTAATTTTGAGCTCTTACCTTTGGTTATTATGTACAACTCTAACATCAAAGAAAAATATTCCATTTATTGCATCAGAGTTTATCTCTGATGGTGTTTAGGACAACACCAAATCTACAGTATCTCAAAAAGCATAAATGATTAGAATTCCCAGATATGCTGAACAAGGATTGGGATACCTAGATTCTGAGACCAAATTTGCCATAATTATTACAATAACTTGGAAGACTTAATTAAATTCTCTTGCTCATCAGTTTTTGTATTGGTTCTAATATGTTATACCCCAGTAATCAAATGGTGAAGATATAAATAAAAGATGAAAAGTATCTTTATGGTGTGATGTACCAATAGGAAGTGTTCTACAGGCATTATTACATTTACCATCCTTTGGGGTGGTGCTGGGGATGGAATGCAGGTCTGTGCACAATGCAGTAAATGTTCTACCACTGAGGTACACCCCAACCCCCTTGCTACATTTAATTTTCAGTATAAATGATTGCCCTTAGTCCTCTCCAATAGGAAGGAGACAGATTCTGTCTAGCAAAACTTATATGGATGCTATAATTTTGTCTTAAGTGTCCTCCAAATGCCCAAGTAGAAAAGGCTTGGTCCCCAGCATGGCGCTACAGGGAGGTAACAGGACCATTCAGAGGCAGTGCCCAGTGGGAGGTCCTTAGGTCACTGAGGACACATCCTCAAACGGGATACTGGGCTCCTGGCCCCTTCCTCTCCCTCTCTTTGGCTTCCTGGCCATCAGGCATTACAGTGTTGCTCCACCACATATTCTTGCCAGGATGTGCTGTCTTGCTACAATCCCCAAAGCAATGGGGCCAACCAGTCAACCATGGGCCAGGTGCAGTGGCACAAACCTGTAATCACAGTAATTAGGGAGGCTGGGGCAGGAGGATCTTGAGTTTGAAGGCAGAGGCAGCTGTATAACTTTGCAAGACACTGTTTTAAAATAAAAATAAAAAATAAAAAATGTGCTGTGTATGCAGTCCAGTGGTAGAGCACTTGCAAAGCATGTTTGAGGACCTGGGTTCAGCCCCTAAGTACCACAAAGAAAAAACAAAAACAAAAACAAATCAGTCATGGATTGAAACCTCCAAAACTCAGAGCCAAAATAAACCTTTGCTATTTATAAGTTGATTATCCCAAGTATTTGTTATAGTGATGGAAAAGTGACTTACACAATGGCATTAGTATCTCCATTTTACAGATGAAGAAGCCTTGGCTATATGAAACAAATCAGCAAAAATTTGAAACTAGGTCAGTTAGAATGCCAGCTCTTTACCAAGCTGCAGGAAAACAAATCTATTAAAATGAATAGAAACATGTACTCTGACACCTATGTAAGAGAAATTGCCATTGATAAAACCATTACAATCAATGGTTATCACATATAATGTTGTATAGTGATATATACACAATATATTGTGATATAAATCAATAGTATGGTATATAACAAGAGAGTAATAAAAAAAGAAAGTTTATGTTGTACTTTTGGCTCAAGGAAAACATATTCCTTTTTCTGATTGTGAAATCTGAATTCATATATTTTTCATTAACTTGTCATTACACACACTCATCCTGGGAGACTAAGCTGTGTATAGAGGAAACAAAACATAGCAGACAAATATGGACTTCCTCTCTTTTGAGCTTCCGGCCTGAGTTGCTCTGCAAGGGTAGAGATTCAAACAAAGACAATAAAAGCATCTGCTATTTACACATTTCCAAAGCAGGACTGTGGAATCCATTCCCCCTCACTGGAATGAAATCTCCATGGTGATGCTGACTTAAGGAGCTGGCCAGTTCCTTAGCCCAGCATAGCAAGGATATTTTCTTTACAAGAGCGCCCTCTATAAACCAAACAGGGGATAGCCCTGAAGCCCTGGCTGCATTTGTTTCAAGCAGAGAAGTTACTCTGTCTTTTTCAGGGGTCTCTTATTGTATCGTTGTTGTTAGGTGCTGTCTCATAGCGATCCTGTGTACAACAGTATGAAACACTCCTCAACATTGTGCCATGCCTGGCACAATGTCAGCGTTTCTCTGCTCTTCATAGGGTTTTCAATGGCTAATTGTCTCAGGATTGTTTGGAAGTGGGCTGCCACACCCGTCTCCCATTTTTTGGGGTGCTGAGGATCGAACCCAGGGCCTCTGAAAGCACAGAGCAGCACTCTACCAACTGAGCTATACCCATTTCATATATGTTAAGTTACAAACTATTGTAGAAATAACAGCTAAGAAATTTGGTTCACTTATTGGAGTCATAAAGTATGGCACATCCTTTGTTCTAATTTTCTTTTGGAAAAAATTATGTATAATTTGTCATTCTTGATACCCATTAAAGATGGTAGGCTTAAAGACTCTGTGGCTCACATTTTAATGAAATGCTCTATACCAAAAAGAATGCTTATATCTTTGTAAAAAATCTAATATATATATATATGCATATGTATATATATATGTGCATATATATATACACACATACATACATATATATAGTGCTAAGCCATATATATATATATATATATGCATATATATATTGTGCTAAGCCAACAACCTTGTTCTTTTTGCATAATTCACAATGTGACCATTACAGTTAGCTTTTAGTTAAAATTTGGCACATGTGGGACCCCTTGTCCTGCCAGAACTAAACTGAAAAAGGAATTCTCTTCCAATTTCATTCCATGTTGTTGTTGTTGTTAGGTGCCGTCGAGTCGGTATCTGACTCATAGCGACCCCTCTGTACAACAGGGGAAACACTATTGTCAGTGATTCGCTGGTCCTTCTCCCAAGCCTACAGCTTTTGGTGTTCCCAGGCGGTCTCCCATCCAGGTACTAACCAGGCCTGACCCTGCTTAGCTTCCGAGATCTGACGGGATTGGATGCCACAGGGCTATGGCTGCAGGCTTTTCATTCCATAGCTGGTTTCTATTCTCTCTTAGCACTGAGCATTATTATGCCACATGATATAAGTCAACCATTGTGAAGGTTTCTGTTCTATAATCACGTAATTCCATGTTTCTGGTTCTAAAATATGTCCATGGTAGTTATATAGACATATATGAGAAATATTAGAAAGTGTCATGTTATTTTCATAAAAATACATTCTCCATCATCTTTCATTTTTATTTTTACCATTTCATTTCCTTGATGATAAACTTATGCAAATGGTAATTTACTGTACAATAGTCCATCTAAGTAGATATTACTGAATTTAAAAATCCTTTAAAGAAACTGTAGTTCTTGGCCAGAGAAAGAAATAGGCATAAAAAGAGAAATAAATTAGTTAAATAATAATAACAACAAACAGAGAGAAGAAAATAAATACTCTCAAACTACTTCTCATGAGTTTTTAAATCCCATGCTCTAAGACACTTTTTGCAAAAGTGAGTAATATTATTGAAAGTCACAATGGCTAGGAGATAAAGTTGGAATAATAAGCTGAAGCTTGAAGAAATAAAAGAAAAATTCTCTTTTGAAATGACAGAAATTTCATTGGCTGAATCAATCAGAGAAAAAACAATTATGGATGTGTTCTCAGATGCTCTGATTTACCTGGACATCAGCTAGAGCTGGTGATGTCCTATTGCCTAACAAGGAGGCCATCCTTTGTGTGTAGTTCACCATCATTCAGTGTTTCATGGATTTAGATGTACCTAAGGGGACTGAGGGCTGGGATTTAGCTCAGTTGGTAGAGCGCCAATCTGCAATCTCTGAGATCCCAAGTTCAAGTCCCAGCATAGAAAAAATGGGAGAAGGACGTGGCAACCCACTCCCAAGGCAATCCCAAAACAATCTGCCACTGAAAACCCTATGAGGGTCGCTATGAGTCGGACACGACTCAATGGCACCTAACAAGTATGAGTAGGACACGACTCGATGGCACCTAACAACAACAAGGGGACTGAAGCCTGCTGCCGTAGCCCTGTAGCAGCCGTAGCCCTGTGGCATCCGATCCTGTCAGATCTAGGAAGCTAAGCAGGGTGGGACCTGGTTAGTACTTGGAGGGGAGACCGCCTGGGAACACCAGGTGCTGTAGGCTTGGGAGATGGACCTGGCAACCCATTCCCAAAAATCAATCCGCCATTGAAAACCCTATGAACAGCAGAGAAGCACTGACAATAGTGTTTCGCCTGTTGTACATAGGGTCGCTATGAGTCAGATACCGACTTGATGGCCCCGAACAACAACAACAAGGGGACTGAAACTTATTCTAAATGCTTGCTCTTTCATTATTTACCCTATTTTTTGATAGGCAGTTCCCAACTTACACTGGTTTGACTTAACAATTTTTGACCTTCAATGGTGTGAAAGCCAAGTCCTTCAGTAGACAAGGTATTGTTATTTTGTACAGGCTGTCTCTGGCCTTGAACCTGTAATCCTCCTGCCTCAGCCTCTTCAGTCATTGAGATTATAGATGTGTGCTACTGTGCCCGGGCTAAATGCATTTTTGACTTGCAATATTTTCAATTTACAATGAGCTTACTGGGATGCAACCCCACTAAAAGTCAAGGGACATCTGTACTAACATTTCTCTCTCTCTTTTTTCAAAAATATGTCTTAATCCATTTGAGCTGCTAGGTGGCTTATAAACAACAGAAATTTATCTCCCATAGTTTGGGAGTTTGAAGTCCAAGGTCAAGGCACAAACAGATTCAGTGTCTTATGAGGGCCCACTTCCTCACAAATGGCCATTTTCTCACTGTAGCCTCACCTGAGGGCTGATATTTAGCTCAGTGGGTAGAGCGCTACGCCTGCAGTCTCTGAGGCCACGAGTTCAATTCCCAGCACCACAAAAATGGGAGAAGGGCCTGGCAATCCACTCCCAAGGCAATCCCGAAGCACTCAGCCATTGAAAACCCTATGAGGGTCACTATAAGTCGGATACCGACTCGACGGCACCTAACAACTACTAACAACAACAAGCCTCACCTGATGGAAGGTTTGGGGCTCCTCTTTGTGGTCTCGGCTTTGGGGGCTGATCCCATTCATGAGGACTATGCTCTCATGATCTAATCACCTCCTACAGGTCCCATCTCCTAATACCCTTACATTGGGGCTTAAGATTTCAACTGATGAGTTTTGGGGGGACATACACTATCCAACCATAGCATTGTGTAAAATGACCCTCCAGTAACAAATACTGACCAGGTGCCTTTGCTCTGTCACATGACAGATGTGTAAACTTCACTAGCTCTTTAACATCTTCAAGCCTCAGTTTTCTGATACTTAAAATGGAGCTAATGCCAGGCTGAGTGGCTCATGCCTGTAATCTTAGTGACTTGGGAGGTGGAGGCAGGAGGATTGAAAGTTTGAGATCAGAGGCAGCCTGTATAACCTACTGAGACCCTATCTCAAGATTTGAAAAAAAAAAAAATTAAGGGGTTGGAGGTGCAGCTCCACGGTACAGCACTTGCAAAATATGTGCAAGGCCCTGAATTAAGCTCCTAGTACCACAAAAAATAAATAAGTGAATGAAAATAAATTAAATTTTTTGAAAAGGAACTACCAATATTTACTTGGAGCATTCCAGGAGGATTCAATGAGATAATGTATGGAGAACACTCAGTACCAGGCCTGACTCCCAGAAAGCCCATAGGATAAGTATTTATTACTATTAGTGTGGGTATTAGGAAGGCATAGTAGGTAGTCTCTGTATTGGGCATTATTCTGAAGGATTTGGGCCTATCATTAAGAAAAGAATACTAAAAACTCTTAGGATATCTGGGAAAGAGAGATACAGAGACTATAGAGTTTACTTCAATGACTTTCAACTCTAGTCTTTTGCTAAATTAATGGTACATCAATCCTGTTACATTGTTTGGCTTCTCCTGCTAAGAAATCCTTTACTTTTTCTATCCAATCTTTAGAGTAGCTTACTCCATTATCCACTGTTTTACTTAAGAAATTAAATCATAATCCAAGAAAAAGGATACTGCTAAACAGAAATCTCTTTGGAGAGGGTAGAAGTAATCTCTTATCTGAACTCAGAAGCAAACCATATCAGTTACCTTAAGGTGGACATTCAAGTGGAAGGGCAGCCAAGCCAAGAACTGGCTTATCTGAGCAGTCTGATTGAACTCATTATTTTCAGGCCTAGAAAAGGTATCTCCTAAAAGATTGATGCAAGTAGGTAGCTGAGATTGTGGCATAGTTTCTAATTAGGGAGAAACCATATTATGATAATTGGAAAAGAAGAACTAAAATGATTATACTTTTATCCTTCAAATGGATCCTAATACTTTGGACTGATTTTCTTGCAAAACATTTTAAGAACCTGATTTTATCAAAGAGTTCTTCTAAGGAACCCAGGAACACTATGTGTCAAGTCTGTCTTCCAAGTCTGGCATATCATGGGCCTAAACACCGGTTATGGCTCCTTGTAAAACATCAGGAGGAACACTCAGCACCTAATGGAGCCACCTAATACAGACTCTTTTGGAGTAGAAGAGAAAGGAAATCTTTAGGAAATGTGCCACTGAGAACTAATGGGTGGTTGTTGCTGCATTTTCGAAGAGTGATGCTGGGCATAATGCTACCGTCAGACAATTCTGAGAAATGCTTCAAGCCCCCATTACCAATGCCAAGAGGTGCTCTAGATATCCATAGCAGGAGTTACACATTCAGGATCCACAGGGAGTAGGCAGGACAGACAGATCAGCAAAGGCTGGGCAAAAACCCATTAGTGAGCCAGGTGTGGTGGCTCATGCCTGTAATCCCAGCAACTCAGGAGGTAGAGGCAGGAGGATCATGAGTTTGAGGCCAGATGCAACCTGTGTAACTTAGTGAGATCTTGTCTAAAGATAAAAAATTTTAAAAATGGGATGAGGGTGTAGCTCAGAGATGGAGCACTTATAAAGTAAATGTGAGGCCCTGGATTCAACCCCCAAATACCACACCCACACAAAAAATTCAGTGATGACCATGGAAAACTACATGGTAACTGTCAACTGCAAAGCAAATAGCACCAGGCACTATGTTTCTATGTCACTTTTTTTTTTCAGTACTTGGGAATTGAACCCCAGGCCTTCCAAGCTTAGGAACTTCATTAAGAAAGTAGGTTTGGGGCTGAATAAACTCAGAGCAAAGGAAAGGAGTCACTCATCAGCCTATAGAAGATACTTGGTGAGGATCTTGGCATGTGGGTAGAATTAAAAAGATCAGGTTACAAACCCAGAGAACCAAACCCAAATCACAAAATCTATGTGAGGCAACAACCCCAGGTAGACCTTTCCTGAGTCAAGTGTTAAAAATGTATTTAAACACACCAGTTGCTCTCCTCTTAATTCTGTTGCTGCTTAGTCAATATGCACAAAACCAGTGAGTCATGGTGCTGAGTGTCCCTCCTGATGTTTTACAAGGAGCCCATAACTAGTGTTTAGGCCCATGATATGCCAGGCTCGGAAGACGGACTTGACACACAGTGTTCCTGGGTTCCTCAGAAGAACTCTTTGATAAAATCAGGTTCTTAAAATGTTTTGCAAGAAAATCATAATCCAAAGTATTAGGATCCATTTGAAGGATAAAAGCATAATGATAAATCACTTTGCTTTGTACATTCTTGTGTACTGGCTTGTGAGATTGTATAAAATAATATTCCCAAAGCCATGGAAGTATGTTTCTGCCAGGAATATTTATAAATGTTGCTTGACATTAAAGTATAGAGTTGGTTGCTTTAAATGTCTATTTCTATTTCTAGTCTACTTGTCTGTATATATAGCTTGACATCAAAAGGGATATTTTTATACAATTCAAATTAGTTTTCTCATGTAAAGTGATATTTTTCAAGTGATGACAATCCCATAAAGCTGACATTTCCAAAATGATTGGTAGCACCATCACCATCACCACCGCCCCCATGAATATCACCACTGCCACAATCACCACCACCACCACCGTTACCACCACCATCATCAACGTCATCTCCACCATCATCACCATTTCTACCATCACCATTGCCATCTCTACTGACCAATGACCATCAACACTGCCATAATCACCATCACTATCACCACCATCATCACTAGTATCACTACCATCTCTACCATTATCATCACTCCCATCTCTACCATTATCACCATTTCCACCATCACCATCACCACCATCACTGCTCCCATGACTGTCAACACTGCCATAATCTTCACCACCATCACCACCACTATCTCCACCATAGCATTCACTATGATCATCACCATTACTACTGCCTCTATGATGGGATCTTTCATAAAACTTTGGAGTGAATTTTTTTTAGTGAGCTGATGGCAGAGTCTTTTGTGTCTAACGTATTCTGTGTAGTGAATTAGCCAGTGCTTTACTCACTGGGTGTTTAACCATTTCTAGTTGATCTTAACCATCCAATAGCATTCATTGGAAAGACAACTTAAAATTATATTCTTAAATTATTTTAGGAACAAAATTTATTTGCCTAAGCTCAAATGTACCTAGTAAATATATATATATATATATGTAGCTTTGAAAGTATTATTGAAGAAAAGTACTTATTTGTTCAAAAAAATTTTGATAGCCAGTCAACTTTTAAAATTGCAAATGGAAACATTCCCTGGAATTGTTTGAATAATACTACTTTTGCATAATTGGATTAAGATCTAAGCATAGCTGATGAAAGGTTGAGAGAGAGATGGCAACAGTCACATAAAAGATTTATAGTCCCAAGTTGCAGGTTTGGTTTCAAGACATTATGCTTTTATAAAAAATTGCTGATGTGGGTATGCAACTGCGAATACATGCTTGGAGATATACTTACTCAATGGTCTTTAAAAATCATAAATGATGACTAAAAGATCCTAGGTCAACATTTCCTCTTTGTGTTCATCCCATACCATGTATATTGGAGATCCTATAATTCTTTTTTTGGGCTGGGATGTAGCTCAGTTGGTAGAGCACTGCGCTGCAGTCTCTGAGGTCCCGGGTTCCATTCACAGCACCGAAAAAATGGGAGAAGGACCTGGCAATCCACTCCCAAGGCAATCCTGAAACAGTCAGCCATTGAAAACCCTATGAGGGTCACTATGAGTCGGATACCAACTTGACGGCACCTAACAACAACAACAACATAATTCTTTTTTATCTATGTAAATACAAGAGGTGAGGGAGTAACATGAGGCTGGTTGACATTTCCTCACAATGCATGAGCTGTGGGTATAAAGCATCATGACTTCAAATGCCCTCAGAGGCCTGGCAGGTAACATAGACAGTGAAGTAGGCCAGGAACAGTAAAACACAGCAAACAAGGCGATCTATGGCCACTAACACAGGATAGGATATTGATGGGGACTGCACTAAATTGCAACACCCTCCACCCATCTACATGGGGCAGCTCAATGCTTGTTATGTAGCAAAGTAGGCCAGATTGGTTCATTTCCTAAGGAAAAGGCAAATCAGGTTTTTATGTGAAAGTCTCTCATTTTCAAAGTTGACAATAAATTTATTTTTATAAAAATCATTTCTCACTCCAAACAAAGCACTTATGTGCTAGAGACAAGCCGTGGGCAGGAAGTTTCCTGTTTGGGGAGAGAACTGCACACTCAGTGGCCATTAGATGTGGATACTGTACACAAGTGCCAACCTCCACAACTGAGCCGCAAGTCTCAAGATAGACTACCAGGCTTCTCCACAGACTCCAATGCCTGGAATTGACAAAACAAAGGGTAGGGTAAAGGCAAGACCCACCACTTGTGGAAATTAAAGCCCAGGGAAAAAATCAATATTAGCATGTGCATGTACGTGCATATATTGTGGTGTGGGCACATGAGCTCATGTTGGGGTCCTAGCATAGGGGTGGGATTGCCATCTGAGACTGTTTTCTATGTCCTTTCTGTCTTCTCCTATGCCTGATCATCATGCTGCTCCTGTTCCAAGAGAAACAGTATAAGGAGTCTATAACAGAAAATCTCAGAGAAAATGTTGCCAGTTCAGCAAAGATGGAACAAAATTAGACCCCATCACTAAAGCCCAGAAGCATAATCCACTTCTTTCTCCCATCCCTGAATTCACCACCCTCTGGCTGTGAGGACTAATCATGATTTCAAAGCTATCAGTTTTATCTTCATAGTGAAATGTTTCTTTTTAAAAATAAAAATCAGCCATATGCAGTAATTTTCCTTTTGGCCACCTCTTCCTTGCCAAATGTGGTAAAACTACTAGGGCATTTAAAAACTACTGGAAAAGTTAGGTCCAGTTGAGAGGAAGCAGAGTAATAAAACTCAGTCATTTGAGGAAATAGACTTGGGGCCTAAGGCATCACAGTCAGAGGATAAAAATCAAAGCTATGAACAAATAATTTCTAATGGTTGATTTTTATTTTGGGGGTTTCTCATAAGTCAGGATTAAGTTGACATGATTCTTCTTCCATTCCATAAATGTGTCTTCTATTACTGATGGCCTTCTCACAACATCATGATAGGCTCTGAAATGTCCCTAGGGGTCAAGTCTACTTTTACCGGGAACATCCACCTGGCACAAGGAGATACTGTCAACCTTTCAATGAGATCATGCTCATGTCTACATATTTGCATGTTCAAATTAACATTAAACAATGCATCAATACAGAACAGCATCTAATAATGGCTTTGAACATTTGCTATGAAATCAGAGAAACTTGGATTTGATTCCATTAATGGGTAATATTGGCTCCCTACTTAATGTTTGAAAACCGCCATTTCTTCACAGGGATAATGAAGACAATCTCATGTCTATCTCCAGGGTAGCAGAAAGAATTCAATGAGATAATTCATGGACACATGTCAGGTACCATGCAAGTGTTCAGAATAAGGCAACTAACAGCAGACAGCCCTGAAGTTAATGTTGGTGAAGCATAAACTTCCCAGATCACTCTCAGAAGAGTCAGTGACTATGGATGTGACGGCAAAATATATCAGCAGTTTCGTTTGTCCTTCCCTTGTACTGTTTTTACAGCGAAAATTATTCTGTCTAACAGTTGTCAGATTTTAGACAACTGCATGCCATTGGAACTGCCATCAACACTAACTGAAGTACATGAAAATAGCATTCTCCTTCCCCCTGTACATTATCCATTTTCCTTTTGCATATGAAGACCACAATGTGTAACTAAATTAATATAAGCTATCTCTTTACATACCCTGGAAATCATATTCCTTTCAAATGCCTGACAAGAAGACAACTGAATATTCCCTCCAGGCTAAAACATTTGTCCACACCAATCATAACTTCCTGATGGCAGAGGAAATGAGACCCAAGCGTGAACTGCCACAGTGAGCAGCAACTGAAAACTCTGAAACCATTGAGAGAGGGAGGGAGGGAGGAGGGAGGGAGGGAGAGAGAGAGCGAAAAGGCATCACCATTCAACATAAATTTCAACATTGAGGTTATTTCCTTGTTTGTCATTTAAACAAACTTGAATGGGTCATCCACAAGTTTGAAGTCTGATTCTGATATTAAGTATCATTGGATATGAGTACAGTTAAAATTGCATGCACAATAGCTATGGTTATAATTGCATTAAAAAAATCATCATCATGATTTAATTTCTCAAGTAATTGAACTATAAAACTTTTGCTTTACTGTAGTGTTATACTGCCCTTCAGCGTCCAAACACATGAACTGTTGACAAAATTTTTTGAACTCATGTGTTTGTATGAACTTGTACAGTAAATAAAGTAATTCTCTTACTGTTTACACTATCTCGGAGAAGGGTGCAGCTGTGGGTTGAATTGTGAATCCCAAAATTTGTATGTTAAAGTCCTCATTCCCTATAACTAAGACGATTACCTTGTTTGGAAATAGGGTCATGGCAGATGTACTTGAAGATGAAAATATATTGGAGTTGGGTGGGCCCCTAATCCAATATGACTGGTGGCCTTATGAGATGGGGAAATCTGGACACCCAGAGTACACAGGAAGAATACCAGGAGAAAATGAAGGCAGAGATCAGAGGGATAACTTCTGTAAGCCAAAGATTGCCAACCAACACCAGAAGCCAAGGGATGGGCATGTTCCTTTCAGCCTCTAGAAGGAACCAACTTGGCCCACACCTTGATCTCAGACTTCAGGCCTCCAAAAATATGAAATAAAACTTTTCTATTGTCTAAGCCACCCAGTTCCTGGTACTTTGTTATAGCAGTCTTAGCAGACTGATAAAGGTGTGTGTGTCTCACACACCCAGAAATATAGAAAAACAAAAAATTCCTACAAAACACACTTATCTCACTTTGACTGAAAGGATAAGATGGAAGGTTCAAAACCTGACAGATTATTCAACTGAAGTCTGGAGATTTTTAGTAACATCAGCTATTAATGGCTTCACTTTTCCATTGATCTTAATTAAATCCCACGGAGTTTTAGAGACAAACTTTAAAGCCTAGGACAATCTGTTAAAACATTTTATATGTTCTGTTAACTTGAAAGGAAGGGAGACCTCTGGTTTTTATTCATTGCACATTTATGCCATTTCTTACTAATGCCACATCTTGATTGGATGTGGGTTGTTTGTGCAAACTCTGGATTATCCCAACTCTCATATTTTCTCTTTGTCTTCTCTGCTTTGTTCATGGTTAGTTGTATTACATTACATATGTGGAATAGTAAATTAAGAACAGGAAAGCCTTTATGGGACACCTCCCCGACTTCTAAGATAGAAACAGGGAGTTATAATAATGCCCAAAGAACAAGCCTGTAACAGAAAGGACTCTGGACTGTGGCGAATCAGTTAAGCTGGATTCTTCTAATTTGCCTCTATGTAAATCCCTCCCAGCACAACCCTAACATGTCTGAGTGCCAGTTTTGTTTTCTCTAATATGAGGGATTCTCCCAAATGGATAGTGCCTCTTCTAGCTCTTGTTTCGTGATTTACAAAGGAATACATGCAAAGGGCAAACTGAGGCAGCAAGTTTATTAGAAGCCCACTATGGCAAAGGCACTAAAGAGAAAATGCAGTTTTACCATTATGTTGACAATCTTCTATAATCAGTAAGTGGGGAAAACTGAAAATACAAATAATCCTGCATTATGTTAGGTATCCTTATTGAATGGGTTTTGGTGGGGTATGAGACTGATAGGAAGCTTTATTCAGCCATGTTATGTGAATGTGAAGACTGACATTGTCAAGAATTGATGCTATTCCAATACTGTAAGTATTTCTTGAACTGTGAAATAGGTAAATTATTACCACATTATTACAAGTTAGGAAAACACTTTTTAGATAGAAAAATACTTTTAGAACCAAGAAATAGTAGTTAAATTATGACAACATTATAAAGTTACACCTGGGGAAGACCATCTTTTTCATATTAAAAATACTGTAGAATGCAGCAAAATATTCTTGTATTAAAGAAGATAATTTGGAACAATTAAGAATTATTATGGCTCATTTTCTCTGCAGAATTTAGAAGATAAGGGGGTGTCTACAACTTCAGAATTAAAATCTTTCAAAAGGAGTATGATGTGAAGTGCCAGGCTTGGAGAATTTATAATAAAAGGTTATGAGATATGAAAAAGAAACAATTTTCATTAACAATGAAACTACCAGGATTCCAGAAGCAAACATTTTGTAAAAGAGGAAATGAACATGTAAATTAAGAATTCATAGGCAGTGCCAAGCCTTAAAAACCACCATCTTCCCTTCCTTTCTGGCAGCTTTACTTGCTACCCAAGTCTCTGCCTTCATGATACTTTTAAATCAGCTAACCAAATCACACCAAGGCATGTGGCCAGAATTATTTATTTGCATCTCATAAATTCAAATCTTTGCAAATGACTTGCTAGAATATATTTTTTATTTTGCTTGCATCCAAGTTTTCCTAAATATGAAAAATTTAAGCATCAAAAAAAAATTCTTGGAAGCTATGACTTCTAATGTTTTCATAAACTGAGGTCCATGGGTCAAATTTGGCCCTGCTGCTGGTCTCTGTACATCCTGTGAGCTAGGAATGAGTTTTACATTTTAAAATGGTTGAAGAAAAAAATCAAAAGAAGACACATATTTTGTCTCAAGGGAAAATGATAGGAAATTCAAATTTCAGTGATGGTGAACAACATGTTATTGGAACATAGTCTGCTCATTTGTTGAGGTATCCCCCACAGAAGTTTTGGGATAAACCGTAGAGAGGCATACCCCTATCCTTTGGAGAACTGGTTCCAGAACCTGTTTCCCATAACATAATGTGCAGAAAGTCAAGCCCCTCATATAAAGTGATATAGGCTTTACATGTCATCTATACACATCCTCCTGAACACTTTAAGTAATCTCTTGTCTACTTATATTACCTAAAACAATGTAAATGCCATGCAAATAGTTGTTATATGTTGTTTAAGTGATCATGACAAGGACAAAATTCTCTACTTGTTCACTACAGATGCAAATTTTTTTCCTTGAATGTTTTCCACGTGCAGTTGGTTGAATCTACAAATGTGGTGCCAGTGGACACACAAGGCCTAACTATTTGCAACAGAATTTTATATATTTTAGACTAAAATATTATCTGACGCTTTTTTGGCAAAAGTTTGCCAATTCCTTCCTGAAGTTACAACTCATGTTGCTTTGACATAAAATGAGCAAATTGCTTTCATTTCTACTCTAGAAGATAACATTCTGGGATCATCTTTCTGAGATCCATCTCCACCTGTCTTTTGAACACAGTACTTCAAGAAAGAGTCATTCGTGATGCTAATACATTTACAAGTCATTACACACAGACACCTTACAGGAGTAAAAGAATATTCCTGTCCATTCCCGTAAGTTCCTGCTCTGTTATAATCAATGAGCCAGGCTGGGCATGGGCTGACCATCTGTCAAATATGACCAGTCAATCCAAAAGAGCAGCTCCACTGATTTTTGACTTACATTTAACTGAATTAACACAAGCGTCTGGAGGGTTGGTACTGTGTGCACATGGTCCTCCTTCCATCTGATGCCAGCAGCCTGTTTCTCAGCCAAGTTTTATTCACTTGGTTGCAAGTGATGTTTCCACATTTAAAAATATTTACTTCTTTAGGCATCTCAGTTTACCAGTTGCTGTGCAGAGCACAGAAAGAGAAAATTCTTTTTCAGGGAAATAATTAAGAAATGCCCTCCCATGAAGAAAAGTTCATTAGAAAGTAGTAGGGAATGAGCAGGCATGGTGGTGCACACCTGTGTCCCAGCACTCAGGAGGCTGAGGCAGAAGGATCATGAGTTCAAGGTCAGCCTGGTCTACAGAGCAAGACTTTGTCTCAAAACAAAAACAAACAAAAAAATCTGAAAACCATAGGGAATAATCAAGAAACCACACTGTGGCCTTCAGGAGCAACAGATGGAAGTCCCTGAGAATGAACCCACATTGAATCCCTTTGTTTCTAGTTGCCTCCACTCTTGGGAGCTGGAGAATGGCACTGGCTTTCTTGTCTCTGTCTTTAAACTGCTTTCTTCTGTGCTATGTTCAGTCTACAAATACTGTCAGAGGTGCCAGTATGGTGGCACATGCCTGAAATCCCAGCGACTTAGGAGGTGGGGGCAAGAGGATCACAAGTTCAGGCTCCTCAGTCTCCCTCAGGACTATTTTGGGGAGTGGATTGCCACGTCCTTCTCCCATTTTTGTGATGTGGGGGATCCTCAGAAACTGCAGAACAGTGCTCTATCAACTGAGCTAAACCCCAGCCTAATATAACCACAGAATGACCTATTATTCAACCCCCCAAAAGAAGGAATTACTGACATATGCCGTGACATGGAGGAATCTTGAGGACATAATGCTAAAGGAAATGAGCCAGTCACAAAAAGACAAATATAGGATTTCCCTCATATGAAGTACCTAGAGTAGTCCAATTCTCAGGGACAGAAAGGAGAAAAGTAGTTCCCAGGGGCTAGAGTGAGGAGGAACAGGAAATTACTGTTCAATGGGCACAGAGTTTCAGTTGGAAAAGATGAAAAAGTTCTGGAGATGGATGGCAATGATGGCTGCATAGCACTGTGAATGCACTTAGTGCCTTAGGACTGTACATTTACAAATGGTTAAAATGGAAAAATTTAGATTATGCATATTTTACTACAAAAAAAATTTAAAAACAACAAAATTGGCCTCCAAGGAAGCATTGGTATTCCTACCCTGTCAGAAAAAATTGTTGTTATATCCTGGTGGGAAAGCAGGGATGCAGATGTGTGTGTGTGTGTGTGCGTGTGTGTGTGTGTGTATACACATACATGTATGTGTATATATGCATGTATATATATATATATGATGAGTTTTAAAGTTTTCATTTATTTATTTATGCACTGAGAAAAGCAAAACAAATTGGAAACTTGTGTTTTCTAAGATGGTAAATATAAAAGAGTGATCAGCTTGTCATGGTCTGCCCCAGAGAGTGGGATGTTTCTGACTTCAGCACTGCAAGTTCCAGATCCTGGGAAACCCTCAAGTCTTAGTAAAATGTTGAATGGTTGGTTGGTCAGAGATCAGTGAATTTTAAAATAAAAATAGTTAATAAATAGTAAGAACTACTGCTGGGCTTTCCTCCCTTGAAGGTCTTATAGAAAGTTGGAGACAGAAGCAGCACAGGCTGAGTGTCCTATGTGGAAAGGACACTGAGATGTCTGATTTAATTCTCACAACTTCACACCTGGCTGTGAATATCTCTGCATTACAGAATGAGATAACTGAGGCTTCCAGAAGCCAAATCGTTCAGCTGATCAACACCAGAGCTGTGACAAGAGGGGAGGGAGGGAGACGGGAGTGTTCCTATGAACCCAGGCCTTGCACAGGCTAGGCAAGCTCTCTACCCCTGAGCTACATCCCCAGCTCTTGATCTTTTGGGACAAGCTCTTGCCTTAAACTTGCCCTCCCCCTGTCTCTGCCTCCTGAGTGCTGGGATGACAGCCATGTGCCATTAGCTGGCTAAGCACTGTGGTTTTTGTGACATTCCCAGTGCCGACCTCATGCCAGGCTATGCTTGCAGTTGGGTTCTCTGGGATTTCTCTGTGTGTTTTACCAAGCTTTATTTGGGGGGCTAGCATGTGGCCATGGCTCCTGCCCTGGGCACCTCCAGATACTGACAACTGGGTCAGCAGCAGGCACACTGGATGACCTTAAGGGCAAGATGCAGCTCTGCTCACCAGCAGGCCCCACTTCCCTCACGTCCTCAAAGCCTCCAAGTATATAAATGCATCACCTGTAGCTGTGGACAGGAGGGTTAGTCCTGTCTGACAGGAGGGGAGAGGGTCCCTCAGATTTTTCCACGTTTTCTGGTGTAGGGGTGTACATAGCCGTGCAATGTGTCCCCGGCATGGTATGTCTCTTGAAGGATTCCACCGAACCCTTGAGGGTCCTCCCTCACCCTTTAGTTGTGTCTGCCTAGCCTAGCAGGACCCGGATGCCACTGCAGGGCTCCTGTCTCCCCCTGGGCACCGAGAGGTAGAAGGAAAACTGTCCAGGAAGGGCGGCCCTATGCAGGATGCTCCCCACCTGCCCACAGGCCTCTCAGGTGCCAGCACTTCTGTGAGAGAACACGTGCCACTAAGCTAAGTGCAGATTTCCTTGTGACCTCCACAGGGTGGAGAGGGGACAGTCCGGAAGACGCCCCCAGGCCATGGGCTGGCTTTGGATGCCCAAGCTCCACCCTCCGCACCTGCTCCAGGAAGGCTCCTCAGGCCTGGGAAGTTGTAATTCACTTCCAATCATGGGGGATCCACAAAGCTTGCAGAAATCTTGGAGGGACCCTGGACCACGCCAGCCTCCATGCGCTCTGCTATGAAATTGCCCCTGCTGACTAGGACCAGGAGTCCCCTCTTTAGCCAGGGGATTCTTAGCCATGGAGAACAGCACCCATTGCTCTGAGGTTTGGGGAAAGCCACCGGTCCACAGGTGGTCTCGGGGTCATCTCAAGGTTTTGTATAAAGTGGGTCACTATAGGCCAGCTGGGAGCTGCTAGATAGATGCTGGACATAAGCTTTGAGTCTACTTAAGGACACGTCTTTCCTGTCCCCACCACACCCTGTTCCCTGCACTCACCACTCATTCCCACTCTACCTTCCATCTGTATTTTAGTGTTTTGTTTAAATTTTAGCCAGAAAGTTTTTCAGTCATGCTATCAGAGACCCGTAAAAGGCAAAATTTAGTGCGCACATAATCTTGACTCTTCAATCTGTACTTTTATTTCAAAATCATTACGACAAAGGTGCCAGGCATGGTGGCGCATGCCTGTGATCCCAGCAACTCAGAAGGCAGATGCAGTAGGTTCACGAGTCATGGCCAAAGGCAGCCTGTGCAATTTAGCAAGACGTTATCTCAAAATTTAAAAAAATAATAATGAAACAGGGGCTTGGGGTGCAACTCAGCAGTAGAGCACCGGGTTCAAGCCTCCAGTATTAAAAAAAAAAGACATAGAAATGGTCTGAATAGTTTTTCAAGTATAATCTTTAATAAACAAAACCAAAATTACCACACAGCCTTGGAAATGTGCTAAGCTACACCATCTCTGGTCTAGGGGTGACTTGACCTAACTCTTTCTGTGGTTCTCAAAGAAATGACAGTCATCTTACATTAAAAATAAGTCTGGCTGGGTGCAGTGGCACAAACCTATAATCCCAGTGACTTGGGAGACTGAGGCAGGAGGATTGCAGGTTTGAGGCCAGAGGCTGCCTGTATAATTTAGTGAGACCCTGAATCAAAATTTTAAAAAAGTAATAAAAAGAGCCTGGGGGTACAACACAGTGGCAGAGCACTTGCAAAGTATGTACGAGTCTATGGGTTCAGCCCCCAAGTACTGCAAGAAAAAAAAAGGGTGGTACACATTTGACTTGTAATCCCAGCACCAGTGCAAATTTGAAGCCAGCCTGGGCTAGGAGACCCTGTATCAAGATGCCCCCACACCCTACCAAAAAAAAGCAAACCTGAAAAATAAGGTGCTTATTGTTTATTTTGAGACAGAGTCTCACTATGTTGCATAGGCTGCCTCTGGCCTCAAACTCACCATCCTCCTCCTGCCTCAGCCTCCTGACTTTCTGAATTACCTGAGTCTGTGGATATCAGGTGAGCACCACAGTGCCTGGCTAAAATATAGCATGCTGTTATGATTCACATGACTGTTGGTCTATAGGAATTTTTCTGAAATTCAATTCTAAGGTTGCAGCCGAAATTCTTCTCTCTCAAAGGTGGGGTGCAAGTTCAGGTACTGCCAGAATAAGTTAACTTGCTTCTTTCTTTGTTGAGGATTGAACACAGAGCCTCAGGCATGCTAGGCAAGTGCTCTACCATGGAGCTACATTCCCAACCCTACACGAAGCTTCTGATAGGCAAATAATTCTTCCAGTGGATTATGGATTCTGTGTCTTACCTTTTAAGAGAAAACAAAAGGTAAAAGGACAAGACAAAAATAGAAATATCACCTTACCCAGATCAAGTGTGGAGAACATCACTACCAATAATTACCTTTTTGCTGCATGTTGAGAAAGGGAATTTTCCTTAGCATTGCTACGACTGTCCCAAGCTGTGGTGTTGTCTCCCCTATATCCTAACCCACCAGCCCCCAAGAAGAAGACAAGTCACCCCATAGTCCAAAACAAAGCAAAACCTCTTATGTAAGTTTCTCTGGGTCTGGAGTAAAATGGTTTAAGTTAGAGGAGTTAAAAATCAGGGAAATCATCATGCTTTGCTATGTAAGAGGATTACAATGTCTCAGGGAGTTTTCACTTCCATTCTATTATATGCACAGTTTTGGAACCAATAGTCAGGACACATCATGCAAAGTGGCTGAAGTCACAATTCCATAGATGGGTTGTGGATTGAGTGGTAGACCCCCAAAAGATATGTCCAATTCTTAACCATTAGAACTTGTGGATGTGACTTTATTTAGAAAAAGATAAGGATCTTGAGTTGAGACCATCCTGCATTAATTGGGTTGGTCCTAAACTCAATGACAAATGTCCTTACAAAAGACAGAAGAGAGCACCGAGAGGAAAAAGTGATGTGAAGATGGAAGCAAAGATTGGAATGACGGTGATTTGGCCACAGCCAAGGAACACCTGGAGCCACCAGAAGCTGGAAGAGGCAAGGAAGGGGTCTACCCTAGGGTCTAGAGGAAGCATGACTCTATTGACCTCTTGATTTTGGACTTCTGGCCTCCAGTGCTGTGACCAGATACATTTCTGATATTTTAAGCCAGGTTTGTGGTACTTTATTGTGGACACCATAGGGAACTCATCTGGCAAGCTCCCCAGGGATGGCACCTCCCCTCACTGGGCCCTCTGAACTGCAGGACCCCGTGCCCTCCACCCAACACACACTCACTTAGTTGCCAAGTGAGCAAAACTGGAGTCGACTTAGATGTTTGTGATACTCCTGATACTTGTGTCCTCCCAAATTCCAGGGTGGAATCCTACCCCCTGCATGATGGTCCTAAGAGATGGGGCCTTTGGGGAGAGATCAGTTGGTACTCTTTTAAAGTGGTGGTGCACAACTGTAATCCCAGTGACCCAGCGACTCGGGAGGTAGAGGCAGGAGGATTGTATGTTTGAGGCTAGAGGCAGCCTGTGTAATTTAGCAAGGTCCTGACTCAAAATAAAACAAAAAATATAAAAGGACTAGGGGAGCAGAAAAAAAAAAGGGGGCCCCAGGGAGCTGCCCCTTCTTCCAGATGAGGACATATCCATGAGCCGGGAAACAATCCCCTGTCCAGGGGCTGAATCTGCCAGGACCATGACCTTGGACTCCCAAGCCTCCAAAACCCTGAGAAATAAATTTGTGTTGTTTATATGCTATCCAGGCTGGGATTTAGCTCAGTTGGTAGAGCGCTGCGCTGCAGTCTCTGAGGTCCCGAGTTCAATTCCCCGCACTGCAAAAATGGGAGAAGGACCTGGCAATCCACTCCCAAGGCAATCCCGAAACAGCCATTGAAAACCCTATGAGGGTCACTATGAGTCGGATACCGACTCGACGGTACCTAACAACATATGCTATCCAGTTTAGGGTATTTTATTGTAACTTTCTATTATGAGTAAGGCATTGTTTGAGCTTCTCTCAAACAATGATCTAAAAATCCCTTTCTCCTTTCCTTTAGGCAACTAAGACCCTCATGATTTGGTTTGATTTGCTTGTTTTAGCCCACCTACCTTTCCTAGGTTTGTTAATCTTCCTTGTAATCAAGAAAACTTTTCTTTTTCTTGCCCACAGAGCCAGCCAGAAATAATCATGAAGAGCAATATCAGATGAAAATGACCTGCTTATTCACATTGACTTTGCTTTAACATATCAAGCCTCTAGTGATGTGTGCATTTTTTTTGCTTCTAACATTTTTCCCAAAAAATAAAAATAAAAATTTCAATTAATTTCATATTTATTTATTTATTTATTTATTGTTGTTGTTGTTGTTGTTACGTGCTGTTGAGTCGGTATCCAACTCATAGCGACCCTCATAGGGTTTTCAATGGCTGACTGTTTCGGGATTGCCTTAGGAGTGGATTGCCAGGCCCTTCTCCCATTTTTGCAGTGCTGGGAATTGAACTCTGGACCTCAGAGACTGCAGCGCAGTGCTCTACCAACTGGGCTAAATCCCAGCCCATACGCACACACACACACACACACACACACACACACACACACATATACATATATATACATATACATATATATACATATATATATACGTGCGTGTGTGTGTGTATGATTTTTTTTTGTTTTACTTACTTATTACAATACTAGGGGGTTGAATTCAAGGCCTCACACATACTTTGCAAGTGCTGTACCACTGAGCTGCATCCCTAGCCCATTTTTTACTTTTTGTCTTTCGACAAGGTCTTGCTAAGTTACACAGGCTATCTCTAGCCTCAAACTTGTGATCTTCCTGCCTCAGCCCCCTGAGTCACTGGGATTAGCACCATTGTGCCCAGCTAAATTTTGTTATTTTTATGAGCATATATTAATTGTATATATGTGTGGGATTAAGTGTGATATTCCTTATTTTACAAAAGTTTAGGCTAAGAGAGAATTAGCAGAGTAGGGAAGCAGAAAGGGTAGCCCCATTTCAGGACTCTCAGTGTTAGTCACAGCATCATCCTACACACAGAATGGTGAAGAACCGAGACGTGTGCATCCTGTGAATATCTGAGGCCAAGGGAGAAGCATTACAAGAAAATGGCCTTAAAGAAGCAGAGAAACTCAATATACAGTAGCACACTTGATAAGCAAGACCAGATGCCCCAGGAATACACCAAGTTCAGTTAAAAAGTGAGCCACACATCGCATAGCTCAACCAACTAACTGGGGTCGTACTATTTCCACTCTTCAACAATTGGTTGTGCACAGTCCATTCTCTGGATACCATTCTTCTGAATAATTTTTGGCAACAAGGCAGGCAGAGAATGATTGATTGATTTCAAGTAACTAAAGAGAGGTGAAGAATTTAAAAGGAGTTCCCTGGAGCCCAGGTAGGAGTACCTTTGTTTGGATCACAGGAAAACTGGCTCTGATTTGAGGCTGAATGACATGACGCTGAAGCCCAGGCTCAGAATTCAGTGCAGCTCCAGGAGAGAGGATGAGATACGAGAAGACGTGTGCTATGATCCAGAAGCTATAACGAAGGCCCTCTGAGGGCCCAAGGCTGGGCATAGGGCAACCAAACAACAGGGATGAAACCTCACCCTGCACCACAGTTGCATTTGGTGCAAGAAATGGGATCAGGTTACAAAACACTCCTGCCTCCTAGCATCTAATAACATTCCTACCTTGGACTTCCTTTCTGTGTCCAGAATTCTCAATTCTTTCCTGCCTGCACCCCCCAAAGCTTCTCTTTTTCCAGCTTCAGACTTAAAATTCTCTGCCATAAACGATGATTACAGACTTGGATGACTCCCTGCTTCCCTCAGCTCTGCTACTTCTACATCCTTTGTCTTCCACGTGGCTCAGACCCAGTGCAGCTCAAACCCAACCTGTCCACATTCCTCTGCTCCTTCTCCCCAACTGAGGTCCATTCTACGGCTCGCACACATCTCTCAGCAAATTCTTCCCTCATGCTAATTCTCAATCATGCAAATCAACCATTTGACCTGTGTACTGATGACCTACTAAGTGCTCAGCTCATGTGTATAGAGAGAAACCAAAAGAGAGATACAACACACAGTGTTCAGAAAATATTTGCTAATTAATTTATAAATAAATAATTAGAATGGAGTCTGGTTAAAAAGTTCTTGAAGGTCTAATAGCAGCATTCTACTTTGATATGGTGTGGACTATAGAGTCACCATAGGTTGATTAACACACAAAAGTGACATGAGGCAAGTGGTATTTAGTCAAGTGGCAAGGAGACTGAGGGGTGCCACTGAAGCAGTGGGAAGGAACCAGTAATGAATGCTAGTGCAAATGACAGCTAGAGTGTGAAAACAGGGGAACTTTGTGCTTAGCTCAGTGAAGGAAGAGGAAGAGGGAAGCTGATCTCATGGACTGTCCTGGCTCAGTCATGGCTCCAGCATTCCCTGGATCCGGATGACACTCAGCCTTCTGCTGCAGTCTTAACCTTTCTCTCTTTTCCTCTCTGTCCAGTGAATATCACCAGCCCCACCACTAACAGTCTGAGAAATGAACAAATGTGTTATCATTCCCACTTCCCAACAAAAGTTCTGCCTCTTGTCTTTTTGTGATGTCACTATTAACCAATTTGCCTAAGTCAGCTTCTAGAACATTCTGGGGCCTACAGCTGAGGGTCTTCCATGAGAAAGACAGAGAAAGAAAGACAGAAAAGGATACAGATAAGCTGTCAAGGGTAGGACAAAGGGAGGAGAGAGGGCAGGAGAGGAGCAAAGACTTCTCTAGGTTACCCAGGTGGGGGTACAGTGGAATCCCCAGGAAATTTTTTCAGTGGAGTTCTACATACAGAGGGCAACCAGAGGATGAGAGTAAATGAACAGAAAATACCAGCCAGATTTTCTGCCAGGGCTCAGTGGAAATGGCATTAGGTCAGCCTCTCTCAGACCCTCTTGTGCCAGCTCACCTGGGAAGGGACATCCCCCAAATCTGAAAGTCAGTGGCCTTTTACTTGATGTGATTTGGAGACTTCCATAATGTACGACTAGCTTCAAACTCAAACCATACCTTCCCGCAATGTGTAAGGGGCCACACCCTCCAGCCTCAGTTTCCCCAACTACGATAGCCCCTGTGGCTTAACACTGGGGCCCTGGGAAATGGCATAGAAGGGAGGCAGTACCCCTGGGCATCCCTCCAGCCCTTGCAAGGATTGTTTAGCCCAGGGGTTTTAAGGTGGTCCCTAAAGGATGGGACACAGGAAAGGTTCTTTTTCAGAGCTTGCAAAGGGTGGTTTGGAGACAGGGAGGAAGAGACAGGAAGTCAGTCCTAACCATCTCTGTTCACTCTGGGGATGGCCCGAGGGGCCTGGCTGAGTCAGAAGGATGGCACAGACACCCAGCACAGGGGACAGTGGTGGTAACGGAGCAGCCAAAGCCCAAAGGAAAGTCATTGGATGCCGGTCCCACCTCAGCATCTTGCTGAGGCTGGCCCTGTGCTCACCTTTTCCCCTTCACAGCCTCAGTGACACTCCCATGCACTGTTGTTGACAGACCTTTAGCACTAATGCTGGAAACCATGAGTACGAGGTAAAGTTCTGTGAGTGGTCATGAGAAAGCCTCTTCCATCCCTTAAGCTTCTCTGGGGTTAGAGGTGAGGCATCTCCAGACACTGCACCAAGAATTTCTTCTAGTCTGCTTGAGGGAGCAGATCCAAGACATTAATAATCATCAGCCCAAAATTCTGAAAGGATTAACAGAGTCTTAGATGGGACCTTGAGAATTTAAGCCTTAGCAGATTCTGGATTTCATTATGTAAGGAATTACATTGGAAGTATTCAAAGAGCTTCAGTTTTGAAACTTGAACCCTCTCCAGATGTTAGGAAACAACAGAAATAAGATGCTGTGTTTTGTATAAATGTATACATCCAAATTTTCTCAGCTGTTCCAAATATACAGATTCCTGCATGCATATTAAGGAACTGAACACAGAGCTAGGAGCTTCACAAATGCCATTGATTATGGGCCCCTCAGAATGCCTGAGCAGATTGGGCCATCTGCAGTCCCCTGCACAATCTACAGTCTCCCTGACTATGCTTCTTCACTGGCAGTGGCAGGAAGGAAGAGAATGTCAGCCATCCAGAGGTCACCGGAAATAAGTTACCTGGGAACAGGCAAAGCATTCTCAAATCCAAGGACTTCTTTCTGATGAGCAATACCTTTAGTGAATGAGTATTGCAAACACTTTGACTTAAGCATATTGTTCTAAATTGCCTCATTATGAGGAATCTGCTAATGAAGTACAGGGATGCCTGCATTCCGCAGCGATCACCAGACGTGATCTGATGTGCTAGGCCTCTTTTCTTTCCCTGGATACCTTGACTAACCACAGTAATAAAACCCTGTAGGCTCAGGCCACAGTCAGAGGGAGGCGTTGGCAGAGACAAGGAGAAAGAGACTGAGGACAAGTGATTGTGTCTAGAACATTCCAGTTCACAGTTCTATGCTCTAGGACTAACTCTGTCCCCAGAAGTCATCCCAAAAGTGTAAAAATGGCAGCAAGTTGTTGATTTCTTTCCTATGAGGAAAGTCAAGGTGGGAAGAAAGAGCTCAGAAAGAATGACGGGTAACAGGACTAACCTCCTCTTCACAGTGGCTACGATTACACGATCAACAAGAGCTCTGTGAGTATTCAAATGCCAGCCCCATTTACAGGTGGCGGAGGTGAAGGGAGTAGATAATGTGAAGAAGAATGGCATTGTCCTTGAAGGAAATCTTAATGCCTTACTACTCATGATTCATTATAAATTGGTGTTGATTTCAAATGTGTCACTGTATTGGCAGGATGTTAATAATACATGATGGAAACACTTGCCCATTTAAGAATTGATTTTCTGCTTTGTGCAACTCTGTCCTCCCATTTTTCCCCCAATAAGTCTACATGAACTTATTTTATAACCTTATTTTCATTATTATCCCTTAAAATGACATTATGATTAAGGGAGAAAATATGAAAAATGATACATCACAAAATAATTTGCCATTTTAATAATGAAATCTAAATTCTCAATTCTCAAAGAACTGACATGTAATACCACTCTTGTCCACATGGTGTCCCTAGAACTCTAGAAAAAGAGAAGCTCAGCACAAAGTGATTAGTTACTTCACATCCTTCCTTCCTTTAAATGGCCCATTCCATGAAAAATTACAAAATTACAATGGAATGAATTGGCAGAGTAATAGAAAAATCTTCTAGAAGGGTTGTAAACTTAGGTTAACTCCCAAATATTGCACCCTATGACTTAGAATTTAGCTAAAGAAACACTATATCCTAGGCACCAGCCACTATGCTAAACCCTCCACATACATTGCTTTCTCTAATTTTTAAAAGACCATCTTCCTTGAGTGAATGTCACATGTGTCTGTTTTTATGAGGAATTTGAGTCCTCCACAGTTTAGTAACTTGCCAAGCGGCCCTCAATCACCTAAGGTTCTCTGGCTAAGCAATGAGGCCACAAAGATCTCACTGTATACTATGCAAGTAGAAACAAAACAAAACCCATACTATACCTCATAAATATGTGCAACTATCACTACATGTTAATATAAAAAATTATTAAATGTTTCAAGGAGATGGAAGTGTTAACAATCCTGATTTGATAATTGCACACTGTATACATGGACTGGAATATCACTCTGGTGTCCCATAAATATGTACAATTAGAATATTAATTAAAAAGAAAAGAAAAACAGAAGAAAAAACAAGGCCACAAAGAAGGGGGAGCTAGGTCTCAGGTCTGGTCCACTATCATACCGCTGGGAGACAAGCCTTCCTACAAAAAGGCAGCAATCCAAGGGCAGGAAAGTGCATGCCAAGAGCCTGTCCAACAAGTATTAAAGGAGGAATAATACAGCCCTGACCCAGGAGGCCTAGTGAAGGATGGAGAACATCAGAAAGAAAACATGTGAGCAGGGCGAGGGGCAGAAATCTTCTCAACAACCACAGCCACAGCTCAGCAAAGGCGTGCCTGCTGGGCCATGACCATTGCTGTTCCCAGAGCCATCCTCTCCTGTCAGATCCCAAAGGCCCACCCATCTCTCTCTGCTCTCCACTCTCAGTGCCAAAGTACTGACTCACAGCATTTTTAGCCAAAAAGGAATGAACTGGATGCTTCTTTCTTTTAAAAAGATGCTGAGTTGGCTCCTTGGTCAAGTGGAGATGATTCACAGGGAACAAATCCTAGTGGCAGAAGGCCAGTCATGGCTATTTACCTCATTCAAGTCTTAACAGCTGGAGAGCAGCAAGCATTTGCAGCCCTGCCATATAGGCTGAAAATGATCTTTGTCTCTGCAGAGGCAACTACCCGTAGGCAGCCCGGTCCCTTAGAGCAGCTCCGGCATCAAGCCACCTAGGTCCCAGAACACTGGTCCTTTTATGCCTCAGAGTGTGCAGAGCAGCCCTCTAACAACTGAGCTAACCCCAGCCCCGTCATTTTAGAACCCAGGGAAAAGAATATTCCAATCTGAAGTTTGGTATTGGAAATATAATGGAATCTCATTATTTGGGAAGAGCAGGGAGAACCTCCCTTTTTTTATCATGGTAAAATAAACATAACAAAACATATCCTACCTTAAACACTTTTAATTATACTATTCAGAGCCATTAAGTACATTAACACTGCTGTGCAATCACCACCACCATCCATCATCTTGGAAAACTGGAATTTGGTACCCCTTAAACACTGACTCCCCACCTTGTTCCTCCCCTGGTCCCTGGCAACCACCATGCTACTTTCTGTCTCTGTGGTTTTTGAATACTCAAGGTCTGTTACATGAATAGAATTTGTCTTTTTTAGGACTAGCTTATTCCACTTAGTATAACATCCTCAAGATTCATCTATGTTGCAGCAGGTGACAAGATTTTTAGTGGACTTGTTTTTAGAGCAGTCTTAGGGTCACAGCAAATTTGAGCAGAGGGCGGGTGCAGACCACATGCGAGGCAAGTGCTCTAAAACTGAGGTGTACTCCCTCCTGTCCTTCACACACTCTTCTACTGATGGGAGCCTAGGATGCTTCCACCTTTTGGCTATTGTGAGCAATGCTAATATGAACATGGATGTCAGATATCCTCAGTATTTAAGGTTCCATACCACCTGGAAGGACGCTGGGCCAGAATGGAGGTGGTTTGGGGAGAGGGGAGGTCATCTACCCACTGTGGTCAGCGCTGTTCAAAAGGTAAGAAAGGAACCAGTATCAGGGCAACCAATTTAAGTGAATTTCACCCTAGTGAAGTCAGAATTCTTGAAATGTCACTAATTCCTAAAACCAATATGGACCCACAGTGAGAACACAATGTGAACAAAAAATGTCACCATAGCTGGGCGCAGTGGCACATTCCTGTAATCCTAGCAGCTCTGGAAGTGGAGGGAGGAGGATTGTGAGTTCGAGGCCAGAGGCGGCCTGAGCAACTCAGACTGTCTCAAGATAAAAAATAAAAAGGGACCGTGGGTGCAGCTCAGTGGTCCAGTGCTTGCTAAGTATGTGTGAGACTTTGGGTTCAACCACCCTCCACCAGCACTACAAAAAAAAATCACTATAAATAATTCACAGAAGTGAATGCTTTACTACCAACCTTGAGACTTGGGATATAATTTTGCAAATGGCACATCCTTTGGGGAGATATAAATGAGTCCCAAATGTTCAGTTTCAAAATCTACTCACTGGGTGCCTTGGTCTTTCATCTGCTTTACCTGCCAAGCTTCCTTGAAGACCCAGAACTCAAAAACAACAACAAAAAAATTGTTAAGAGATTCACAGAAAGCTGTCCTCCAAAGCCTTCCCTAAAGCCTTCTTTTCTATGATTGTTTGAGAGTTAATTTCTAGGCAGATTGACCTTTCCAAGGACCAAGCATGGCTGCACTCATGCCAGACCTGGTGGCCACTTCTTAGCCCTTCCATCACCAACCTCATAAGCCAAGTCAAATTCAGGGGGACTTTTTAGCCTGAATCCTCCCCTCAGGAGGTAAAGGATTAGCATAAAAAGGGACTAGTGAATACAAGAGGGAAAAGGACCTGGCAACCCACTCCCAAAAAATCAATCTGCCATTGAAAACCCTATGAACAGCAGAGAAGCACTGACAATAGTGTTTCACCTGTTGTATGCAGGGTCACTATGAGTCGGATACTGACTCGACGGTACCTAACAACAACAAGTAATTACAGGAGACAGCAATGAATCCAGAAAGCAGAGTTTGACTTGATCTCCCCCACTGCTCAACCACTTTGAGCATTTAGGTCTATAAAATGGGCTGACAGGAGTGCCAATAGGCCAGGTGAAAACCGCTGGCACCTAGCAGGTTGTCAGTAAAGGCTCAAGCTAGAACCTGGGAACCTGGGACTCTTTTTAGGTGCTGTAGAGTCGTATCCCACTCATAGTTGGCCCTCGTAGGGTTTTCAATGGCTGATTGTTTTGGGATTGCCTCAGGAGTGGATTGCCACATCCTTCTCCCATTTGGGGGAGGCTGGGAACCGAACCCAGACCTAAGTGACTGCAGGGCACTGCTTTACCAACTAAGCTAAATCCCATCCCCTAAACATTGTTGTTGTTGTTAGATACCATGGAGTCAGGACCCCATTTGGCCTTCAGTGCCGGGGATCAAACCTGGGTCCTCAGAGAGTACAGAGCAGTGCTCAACCAACTGAGCTAAACCTCAGCCTGACTAACTAGAGAGAATAGTAGAACAACCCCAGGAAGTTCTGGTTGGTCCCTGACCTTTACGGGAGGTGCTGATCTTTCAACTGAGATGTGGCTTTCATCATAAAGCAATGAGAACGTAATAGACTGCTTTGGGCATCCTTTCAAGGTCTCTGAAAAGCAGTTATTCCCTAGGCTAAGCCATCCCTGGCCCTGACTCATTGGCTCAGACCCAATGGCATGGTCCTGAAGCACCTCTGGGTGCTCTCCAAGTCAGGGGTGGAGTCTGAGCAGAGCCTAAAGGACATGTCCTGAAAATCGCCCGGTGGGTGAGAGAGTGGTTCCTCTCCTCTCTGACCACCCTGCCCGGCTGTAAGCAGCAATGAACCCTGGAGTTTCAGAAGAACGATGACACCCAAATCACCTCTGGTGGCTAAATTCGATTTCCCTCTTTGCCATCATTATGTGAGATAATTCCGCCACCATCAACCTTTCAAAGGAAGGGGTCAAAATGTTCTACAGAGAGCAGGAATTCTCCATCTTTGCCCTTTTTTCATTACTACTCTCTTTCTTCTTCCATTTTCTAGAATTCCCCTGGCCCAGGTATCACCTTTTTTCATTCTCCCCCAGGCTTCGCCGCCAGTTAATGTCCCCTCCCTCCTCATCTCTCCCACCTTGCAGCCTTGATTCTAGCAGTAGGCAGCCACCCTGCTTCCCGCAACACACTAGCGCGCGCGCGCGCGCACACACACACACACACACACACACACACACACACACACACACACACACACACACACACGTCCTCCCGTGGCAGTGCCCTGGTCTCAGAAGCACCATAATCGCGTCTCTCCGTTGTCTCCTGTCGCCATGGAAACAAGCATTCACAGGCACTACCGACAGCCATTACCCTGGCTGGTGCCTGTCAATCCACATGTGAGTGCGGGCGCTTAAAATAGTTCTGCAAATAAAAACTGCCATTAGAGGAATCGGGAAATCTTTCCAAACGCGGCTGCGCTGAGCCCTGCCTCCAGCGGACCTCTCCTTCTCATCACCCTTCTCCACCCTGGTGTCTTCCTCCAAGAGGTGTGCAAAGCCAGGAAGCAGTTCTCCCTGGGAACAATGCCTCCTGCCAAGAGGATTAGCCACCTTAGGGATTCACAAGTTAGGAGGATCAACTATAGCAGGAATGGTGCTGGCAGGCCCCTTAGGAAATCTGACACTGATCCTTGTTCTTTGTTTCAAAAAAAAAGTACAAATACAAAATGGAGCACTTAGAATATAAAGCAGGAGAATAGTATTTAGGAAATGATAAATGAAGCTAGGACATAAATACCAGTAAGGCTATAAATAAATGCAGGCTGTAGACTATTTTGCAATTGTCATTGTTCGGTGCCCTCCAGTCGGTGTCCACTGACTCATAGTGACCCTATGTACAAGGGCAAAACACCATTGTCAGTGCTTCTCTGCTATTCATTGGGTTTTCAATGGTGGATTGATTTTGGGGAGTGGCTTGCCAGGTCCTTCTCCCAAGCCTGCAGCATCTGATGTTCCCAGGCAGTCTCCCATGCACATACTAACAAGGCCCCACCCTGCTTAGCTTCGGAGATCTGACAGATGGGACGCCACAGTCCTTTGACTGCAAGCATTTTGCAATTAGCACAGGGTAAGTTAACTATAAGGTAATTAACAATTCTCCAGGCACCAGTCAGTGGTAATCTGTTATCTCCTTTTTGACTCCTCAGCAAAGGAGAGGTTCTCAGCCCTTGGGGCAGCATGCAGCTGAGACAGAGGCCAGCTGTGATGGACCATTGAATCCCTGTTGCCTCTCCCAGGCCCTCCCTTCTTCCCTTTCCAGTATCTTCCTCCCCTCTGGCCAGATGGTATTGCCAATTAGCAAAATTGTTGTTGTTGTAGAGTCGGTATCCCACTCATAGCAACCCTATGTACAGCAGGGGAAACACTATTGTCAGTGCTTCTCTGCTGTTCATAGGGTTTTCAATGGCAGATTGATTTTTTGGGGAGGGGGTTGCCGGGTCCTTCTCCTAAGCCTGCAGCATCTGGTGCTCCCAGGCGGTCTTCCATCCAGGTACTAACCAGGCCTGACCCTGCTTAGCTTCCGAGATCTGACAGGATCAGATGACACAGGGCTACGGCTGTAGGCAATGAGCAAAATATTAAGTGTTAATTCTACAATTGATATTTGCCCCACCCCCCAAAATTTATTCCAATGAAGAAATAGTTTAGCAGCAACAAAGTGACATCCTCAGCACAGCAGAATTACAGTTCCTTAGGAGGTTTAACCTCACATATAGGAAGTGAAAAAATCCAAACAGTCATCATCATAGAGCTAGAGATGTTAAGAGTTCAGGAGCCGAGCCTCACTTAGAAGATGGATGAAGTAGCACTAGACTTGTTTTACAGAAGAGCAAGGGAGGACCAGCGGGTGAAGGATTCAGTTCTCATGCCACCTAGCAAGGTACCATTTGCTCCCAGTATCTCTTCTCATGGTATGGGTTTGACCTTCAATGCTATTCCATGGCTTGTGCACATGCTTTTAATTAGATCTGAACAGCCAGCATAGTACAGAAAATCAGAAGCAAGGACTGAGGAATGTAGAACTGATCACCTCTTTTGCAAAATCACCATTTTCCACAATCTGGCTGCCACTGGCTTCCTGAGATGGTTTCTTGTGCAGATCACTGGCAGCTTTCTGCATCTCTGACTTTTTGAAGGATTTTGGGAGTGGTGGCAGGGGCTGGAGGAATGCAGAACCCAATGAGACCGGGCCCTCGCGATTTGTAGAGCAGACTCAGGATCCTCGCCAAAGCACAGGCTGCATTTGTAAGCAGAGCTGTGAGCTACCAGGTCACGGCAGGTGTGACGTGTACACAGCAGAGAAGCCAGGGTCACCCAGGTGTGGGGTGCACTAGGCTGTACAGGGTAAGGGAGAAAGACAAGAGCCAGGCAAGTTCTGTCACCTCAAGGAACCCGAACAAAAGTATTAAAGGCATTTCTGTTTAGCACCGAGAAGGTTTACTGTTTTGTAAAAGCATGTATCTAAAAATATTATGTGTAAAAATATATTTAAAATTACTTTCTCTTTCCTGCACTCCTACTATCTGGGCAAAGAAAGAACCAGGGAATGTGTTAGATAGAGCTGCAGATTGGCTCGGAATTCAATATTGATGGTGACATCATGACATCACAAGGGTGGTGACGCACATGCAGATGACCAACCCAAGACACAAATAGTTCAGTGCCTACACTCTAGACAGCTGGGCCAAGATCCCCAGAAGGAATTGGAGGATCATTGAGACACTAGGCCCAACCCAAAGAGCAGCTGAACAAAGTGTGCCCCTTGCCCTTCTTCTGCCCAGGAAATTCCTGCAAAATTTTGTCTAGTTGTTTCCAGCTGCAAACAGGATTTATCTCCTGCCCTCCTTTTACAGGGAAGGGGAGACTGGGGGAGATTGTGGATAAAACAATGCTCCTTTTTTTCACTCATAGCAGTGAGGTGCTAGTCCCTGGGTTTCATCTTTTCACATTGTCTCATGCCATATTTAAAATGACCCGATGGGGTACCCTGCCTGGTCTTTTCTGGAGGAGCCAAAATGTAGTCTATTTTAGTCTTTGTTCTGTTGCTATGACAAAATACCTGAGACTGGCTAATTATTAAACAATAGAAGGTTATTTGGCTCATGGTCCTGGAGGCTGGGAAGTCTAAGAGTGCCAGCATCTGGGAGGGGCATTCTTGCTGTATCACCCCATGGTGGAAGGCAGAAGGGGAGGAGACAGGAAAAGAGCAAGACGGGGCTGCTTTCATCATTCTTGAGTTAACTAACCCATTCACTCAGTAACATTAACCCATTCATGAGGGTGGAGCTCTCATGAACTAATCACTTCTTAAAGGCTTCATCTCCAAATTTCATTACAGTGGCAGATTCTAACTTTGTAAAACTTTCTTTTCCTCAAGATCTTCTGTAACCTGATATTCTATGCTTCACAGACTACAAGTATACTGTGGGAAGAGTTACTTTTCTAATACTGAAGTCTGAACATTTCTAGAGCTTTTACTGTAGGATCTCCCCAGTGTTTCCCACCCCTATTCCAACAAGGCAAGAAGCTCCCCAGCCTCTGAGCTCCCCAGTTTCTCCCCAGCCTCCTGCATGCTGAGTTGGTAATGACAGCTCGAGCCACCTGCTAGACCTGCTTCTGGGCCTCTCTTTTGGATGTCCCCTGCCCTTTCTTATCATGCCTCTGCTTTCTCTAGGTTGGTCCTGAGGGGCCAGGACAGCCAACCCCCAGGTTTCCCACCTCTACCTGTGAGTGCCTGGAGCACCCAGCCCTCAGGGCTGGGGTAGTCCAGCCCGCAACCCTCCCACTGGTTCCAGATCAGCATGCTCAGATCAACAACTGCAGCAGGGACCCAAGACCCAGGCTGCTGGCTATGCTGTGTCACTGATGCCTCTGTGAGGCTGGGGTGCCTGTTTTGTACCAGCACTGGGCGGCCAGCTGCTCTCAGTGTTCTTAATATCAGTGCCAACTCTGCCACCTGCATCCCAGGAAAGCCACCTGGAAAATGTCTGAGGCTTCATTCGCAAGGCAGCCCCTTCAGTCAAGGTTTGGGAGAAAAAAAGCATTAACTCAATTTTCTATTTAAATCTTACAGCTTAATATTGATCATGTCATTTATGTTCTGTTTCTTAAAAACCCCAAAGAATGGCCTAACAGAGCTCCCCCACTACATGCATATGGCGTGCCCTGTACTCATTCTGTCTCAATCTGTGCTCCTTAAATCTATTTTCAACAGCTGATGTGAAGTTACAGAAACTGGTTACTCCTCCCTGTCTTCTGAAATACAAGTGGGTCTTGATAAACAGCAGTTTCCATGGAGATGACCAAGGAAGGTTACCCGTGTTGCAATGAGCTTCTGATTTTATCTTGAGCCATTAGCTTTCACCCACAGCTCATTCATTATTCATTTGCAGTAAGGAAATGGCAGCAACCCAGAACATTTCAGGAGACCCAAATCGGTGCATTGGCACGGCTGCTCAGAACGAATGAGCACATGCCAGGAGGGAAGCAAACTCCAGGACTGAAACACCCATCAGAAATTACGTGCTGGCACTTTCTCACCTGCAGGCATATCCTGTGCCATTTAATATAAATTCTCAACAAGTGAAAAATTAGGAACTTTACTCATTTTCCCACAATTGAAAGGTTAATGGGGCATGGTACCCATAAAACCTTCCCTCCCCCAAGTCCTCCTGTGTCTTATTCTTTCTGAGTTGACTGTTTCCCTCTCTGCAAACTCCCTTCCTGTACATGTGCACCTGAAAACATTGTGAATTTAATTTTTGTAAATGATACATACTTTGGAATTTCAAAACATGACTCTTTACAGAGTTTCCTTTTTATATTTTTCACCTTGAAAGAAAAAAACCTTAAATCTTAGAAAAATTAAGAATTATTTAATATCTATCTAATAAACTAAGCCCGTATGCATCTGTTAGCTTATTGTGCTGTTGGGGTTGTGAGTTGCTGTGATGCTGAAAGCTATGTCACTGGCATCTCAGAAACCAGCAGGGCCACCCATACTGGACAGCCTTCAGCTGAGCTTCCAGCCTAAGACAGGCTAGGGAGAAGGATCTGGCAGCCCACTCCCAAAACAATTAGCCATTGAAAACTCTCTGAATACCAGAGAAGCGCTGTCAAATATAGCACCAGAAAATGAGCCCCCCCCAGGCTGGATGGCATTCAAGAAACAACTGGGAAAGAGTTGTCTCCACAAAGTAGAGTCGACTTTAATGATGGGAATGGAGTAAAGCCTCAGAATCTCCTTTTATTGGCGTGGCATGACTCAAAATGAGAAGAAACAGAGTGGCTGTCACAATGGGTTCAAACATAAAGACACTGTGTACATGACAGTGTTAGGTAATGTTTTGCTCTGTTATACTTAGGGTTGCTATCAGTCGGATCTGACTCAAAGGCACCCAACAATAACAATAAACTAAGAGTTGATATATCTGTTTTTAAGGAAGCACAACTTCTGATGTAGTGAGTCTTAGTTACATTTCTTTATAAATGTCTATAAAAATGTGAAAATTGTATCTGAAGGCCACATGCTTATGAAGACTGAAATAATGGTACAAGGTCCTAGCTTCCAACAATGGCTCCCATTTTAGATCATGTGTTAATTGTCCCCAGGGATATAAAAGTAGGTAGAGTGTCAGAGTGCAATCTGTACCAATACTAAGTAACAAAATATATATTCAAATAATATTTATATATATACAAGTAGTATTTTAATAATATACTTATGGCATTTATTCTTACCCTATATTTTGAAATATCAGAATCTCATCACTATTAATACTTTGAAGCAATCTTTTCCACATCTTGCCCTGGAAAATGCTACAGGCTGCACAGCTTTTAAAGGCAGCCCAAGATTTTCCAAAGCTCAGCAGCTTCGTCAATAAATCAAGGCCAGGGACCATTTCTGGACAGTAAAGAAGTTTCAGCTTAGCAACACATTGAAAAGTACAAGAGATCCTCTTTATCTGTGGGGGATTGTTTCTAAGTTCCCCCAACCCCCAATGCCACAGATACCCAAATCCACAGATGTTCAAGTCTGTTATATAAATGGCATAGTATTTGCATATAATCTACACCCACTCTCCTATATACTGCAAATCATCTCTATACGACTTACATTACCTAATATAATATAAATGATCTACTATGTTGTTTTGGAAATAATGATAGGGAAAAAAGTCAGTATGTGTTCAGATGGCAGCTTTTTTCTAATATCCTTGACCCAGTTGTTTAAATACACAGCCACAGAACCCACAGCTACCTTAGTAAAAGACAGTAGGAAGAAAGTGGCAACAGGTAGGAAAGGAAATGAACCACTTACTGAAAGAGAAAATATCTTTCACACATGGCTAAGGTGGGAAAACTGCCAACATCCTGCAGAAAGCTCTGTATTTCCTGGGACTTTGGAACATATCCCCTCTCACTGAGGGATGCTCATCAGTGCCTGGAGCATTGCATGATATACACAGCAGTGTGCTATAGTAGTGTGGTTGCACATAATCTCACTGGGCTCCTTGGTTTTGACTCTCTGCTGGGGTCTCCTGATTCCTCTGTCCATCTTCTGCTTCAAGGCCCCTGGTTTCCTCTCCACCCCAGTCCATTCCTGCCCTATCCCAACATTTTTAAAACCCTTCTCTGAACTCACTTTGCACCTGGAGATATTAGCATTCAGTGTGATAACCCTTTCTGTGCTTAGTTTATAGATACAGTGTGCATTGCCTTCATCCAGGCATGGGAATCTTTGGATTCCTCACAGCACCTGCACAGAGCTGTCTATACACAGGGAACACGCTTGAGTAAGCTGGGGCAGATGGTTTCTAAGCTCGTGTTGAACTCCAAGTAAGACTTCATATGTGACTGTGTATTGTTGATGGTTAAACAGATATTCCAATGCTGGGAAATTTTTTAGGGAGGTACATCTGAATATTTGCACCAAGATATTTAGAATCTGGTAGAGTCTCTTGTACATAATGTGTACAAAGTAGGACCAGAGACTACAAAATTGACTATAAAGAGTAACATTTTCAAGTTCTTAGAATGGGTTGTGACTACCTCAGGCCCTCCCGTGGACTAGGTTCATTGTGAGGTAAGAAGATATCCTCCCTTCTTGGTGATGAAGTTCAGGACATGTGAGCTCCAAATATGGTACCTTGGAATTTGAAAAATAAAAGAGACCTCCTAAAAAAATAAAAGGTGACCTCTATCTGTCGTGCACCTCCCCTTCTTTCTTTAACAGATCATAAAACCTAGGAAGGATTTTCTGACCCTCTCCAAGCAAGTTACAAGACCCATGTGGGAGGTGCTTTTCCTTTATTGAGAGGAAAGGAACCAAAGATATGGAGATGCCAAGAAGAATCTGAACAAAGAATTCACACTAAGTTCTCCCCAGTTTATTGCCACTGGATGTTACCCTTTGCCCAACCATATTTCTCACCCTTCAACACACCCACTATTGAAATACACAAGTTTAATAACAAATCTAGCATGGAAATAACACAAGTTTAACCATTTCTTTGGGCCTTCATTTCCTTATGGAGGCTCTTGTGCCATGTAAAACTTACATTAAATAAATTTGCATGATTTTCTTTTGTTAATCTGTCTTTGTTTTAGAGGCCTCAGCCATGAACGTAAAATGGGTGAGGAAAGGTTTACTTTTCGTCCCCTAAATTGGTAAATGTAGGTCTGGTTCAAGATCATTTTGAGCTTGAAGCTGCCTACCCTGTTCTGACCTCATACAAAAAAGAACTCATCTATTTGGAAGATGTTAAATGTGGCATTGATAAAGCTTTTTCAAATGCCTAGAAATTGCCACATACATCACCAAAAATGTCAAATAAAAATTATAATGACATTTTTAATCATGAAAATTATGTTTTATGACTACCCTGGCCTGAGAATACTTTGGTTTAATTGCCTCTGTAATTAGTTCTAAGGCAAAGAGTAACAAATGACCAAATTCTTTTCTGATCCACAACTAAATCACAGATAATAACTTGGTTCCCACATTTATACCTTCCCAGTTCGTACTTCCTGTTCTTGCAAACCTCAACTGCTAACAGTTTGGAAACCAACATTAACAGTTTTGCTGTTTTGAAAGTTAAAGTAGTCTGAACCCACTTAGGAGATGTGGGAACACGTGCAAGGCCGTGCTTTGGCAGGCCAAACCCCCAACAAAAACGATGAGTCTTTAATGGCACATTCAGCCTAAGGTTTCCAAAATTAAGAGTTCCAGTGCAACATGTTGGCAACACCAGGAAGTAGCTGCCATTCCTAACTTTTCTGGCTTTCTTTAAGAGAAAGTGCTCTTTTAAGTCTGGGGATTAGAAGGGGAGTGAGAAAGAAAATCAGAAGGACATAAAGACAACTTTTGCACATCTGTGACTTGCCAATAAAAATCTACACCTGGTATCCCATTGTCATCTCAAAGCCTAAGATGCAAGATCATTGGTCTTTCCACAAACTGGAAATGGTTTGAATCTAAAATGTCCATCAAAGTCATGTATTTAAACGTTATGTTCCCAAGTGGCAGGGCTATAATGGGAGGTGGTGAAACTTTGGGAGGTGGAACCTAGCTCTTAGAAGTAGTCACTAGGGGTGAGCCTTTGGAGGTTTGTACACCAGTCCCTGGTTTTACTAAGTTCTCTCTGCTTCCTCCGGCCATGATGTGGAGAAGTCTTCTGCTATAGACCTTGCCGTGGGGCCTCCTTGCTACTCTGGACTGAAATCCTCCGAACCACGAGCCAAAGAAACCTTTTCTCCCCTACATTGTTTCTGACCAGTATTTTGTCACAGTGACACACAAGCTAAATAATACACTAACTGTCCTTACTGGCTTTTGTTCTTTTACCAATGACATCACACCTGCCCCAGTCTCAAAGCTTTCACACTATCCAGGGCCAGTGTGATCATCTGTCCAATTTGCCTGGGACGGTCTCAGTCTGTGCTTGTTTCCCTGGCATCCCAACCAGGTTTGTATTTGCCCTCAGAATGTCCTAGGCTGGGCAATAAACTACATGATCATTCAATTTTCCCTCTTTCCCCTCAAAATCCTGTTGATGTTTCCTTTGTATCACCTTGTCACTCATTCCTTCATTTCAATTCTCCCATTTTTATGAACTGCACTGATTCTCTACTCCCCTGTCTGTGATCACCAAATCTCCAATCAGTTACACACACAAAGCTGCTGCTCTAAATGCCTCCATGTCTTTATGTTATTTAATGGATAAAGCCCAGATCTGAGCATTCATAATCTTTCACATTCTGGTCCTCATGCTGTTTCTCCAGCCTTCATTCCAATTACTCCCTTACATAACATGTGGGAACAGCAAACTCGGTGCTCAGCTTCCTACACACTATCGCACGCATCTGCTGGAGTGATGAAGTCGCCCAATTGGCCCCACTCTCTCTTATCTCAGACCTGTTCTCCTTTCAAGAACAAACTCAAGTCTCACTTCCTCCCTCAAGTTTCCTCTACTGTTTCTACCTTTCATCGCTCCTCCTACATGACACTCTTTCAGCATGCATCCTCAGAGCCATGTAGCATTTAGCATTCGTTCTTCTTTGACACTTTCATATCTCTGTTTTGTCTTCAGAGAGACCTTAAGTTCAGCAAGAGTGGGGACCTTTTCCTACTCAGGCAGTTCTCCCTAACTGTGGGTTCCATCTCCATGGATTCAACCAACCATGGATCAAAAATACTCCAGGAAAAAGCTGCTTCTGTACTGAATACGTGCAGACCATTTTTCTTGCCATTATTCCCTAAACAATATGCATAACAACTATTTATATAGCATTCACATTATTTTAGGTATTAAAAGAAGTCAACAGATGGTTTAAAGTATGTAAGAGGATGCACACAGGCTTTCTGCAAATACGCCATTTTATATAAGAGAGTTGAACATCTTCAGATTTGGGTATCCATGGGGGGTCCTGGAACTGATCTTTCATGGATACTGAGGAGTGAGTGTAATTCCCTCCCTTTTTTAAAGCCACTAAAGTCTGCACACAGCAGGTAGGATGTAACAAGAAATAGAGGAAAATCACAGGACCTTCAATTTGCCACTTGCTGACTATGAAACCTTGGGAAAGTTTAACCTCTCTTCCTCAGTTTCTCCATCAGTTTCTCCACACAATGGGATAATGGTGATGATACTTACCTTGCCTTCATTACCAGGTGGCTGTGAGGATCGACTATGTCTGTGGTGAATTTTATAGTCTCATATACATAAGGAATTAATCAACATTTTTTAAGATGGTAATAAGAATAATATGTAGCTACAACATAATCAGAAATGCTTATCACTGAGTACATCAGAGACAAATCATTAGGACCCAGGCTGATTGCTTCCTGGGCAGGAATGACAGGACTTGAATTCAATTGCTTTCAATGAATTATCAAGAAAAAAAAGCTAGGAAACGTGTCCCACTTGATATTACCATATTTCATTTCCCCTTAACAGTGTAGAAGTCTTTTAAGACTTAACCATAGAGAATGAAATGCACACAAAATGAGAGGCCAGTTACAGTCTCTAGTCCTTTTTTGTATTTCAGAGGAATTTCAAGTTCTTTTCTCTCATCTGTGAAACATCCCTTGGTGATGCTTGGCCCAGTAACTATGAGTCCTTTGAAAAGAAGAAAGAAGGAAAATCACATGTGGTCTTCAGAGAAAAAAAAAAAGTAGGAAAGCCATTTAGTGGAGGTGGTTTGGGAGCATGGTCATTTTGAAATCTGTCACACTTCACAATTTCAGTTCCAAGTTTGACCTGATGCGTTCCAGCTAGGCAGCTCTTCTGGAACTTTCCAAACACCAGAAATTTGTGGATTGACAGATGTTTATGGCAGGAGTCAAGTGAATTAGTCAGATATAATGTGAGCATGAAAGCCGGGAAGTCATGCTGGACCTGCTTTTCTTACTAGAAGCTTCCCACACCACAGAATAGTCAATTGCATTGCAGCCCACAAAAAAGAAAAAAAAGAAAAAAAAAAAGAAAAGGTCCACAAAGAATAATGTCCAATCTATCTCAAAACCACATAATCTTAACTAATGAAATTTCTTCACATCAATTTTCAAAGACATAGGCTCTACATTAATATATCAATTTTGCCAGACAGTTTGCCCCTGGTAATTATACTAAAAATAAAGGAAGGCAGCCAACTGGTGAAGTTGTCTGTTCCTTTAGAAAAGATATTTCATGTTCCTTTGAGCTTCATTTTCAATGACTGGCTTGGATGAATGGGAAGCTTTCAGCAGCTTTTGCCCAAGATGAAGCTTGAAAATGTGGCATGATTTTGGCAGAGCTCGGGCTCTGATGCAGTTTTCAAGTATTTGGCACAGTCTGTGAACTTCTGAACCTGACCCGAAACTATTACGGGCTTTAGATTTTTTAGCAATTGCATCATTAAGCAACCAGTATGGATTGGCATTACTATCTTATCCTCTGCCCAAATACCACAGTACACTTAAAGACATTTGAAATAAATCAGTAGTAAAAGGCATAGAGGATGGCAGTAAGAAATAGCCCATCAGTAAGATCCATTCAAAAGCATACAGGTTGTAATTGTAGCACATTCATTTAGAAAACACAGATTCAGAAAGCCACTAAGAACAATTTGTGGATTTTCACCAAATATCATATTCTGTGAGCAGTTATTACCCAAGTGTTCTCAAAAGTCCATTTGTAGTGATGGGGTTTCTTGATTTCATTTTTTAAAACTTTTCTCCAAGAAAATAGACAATGCTTCTACATTCAATTATGACTACAAGGGATTTTTTGTTTTGTTTTGTTTTAAATCAGGTTACGAATATCCTCTCATTTTTCCAGTATTGTATCAGAAAGGTACAATCTAAATGCCTGTGTCTATAAGCCCAGAAGCCTACAGTCATACCACTGTGGCGTCCTATCCCATTAGATCTTGGAAGCTAAGCAGAATCGGGCTTGGTTAGTACTTGGATGGGAGACCACCTAGGTTTGGGAGAAGGACCTGGCAACCCACTCCCAAAAAATAATAAGCCATTGAAAACCCTATGAATAGTAAAGAACCACTAACAATAGTGTTTTTTCTGTTGTATGTAGGGTTGCTATGAGTCAGAAATATGTGTGAACAAAGTTCATTTTTAAAAGCTAAATCTAATACTATATAATTTCAGTATGTTAACTAACATGGGGCAATATTTTTAGTGGCTATACCAATATAGCAAAAGGATTGAAAATCATGCTAAGGATAAGAAGAAAGAGGCCAATATGGTAGCTTTATTAGCTAAACCAGAAAGAATAAGAGTATTTTTTACTTTTATGTAAGTACTCCGTTATCTTCCCTTATATTTACCGAGGATAACTCAGATGTTGAAGAATAGTCTGGAAGGCTCTTTAATCTCATCAGCAATTATCAGAAAATTATTCTGAATGAAAATGTCCCTTCTTCCTACATCATGAGACAGACTACACTGGCTTTTCTAACCAAATCACAGGTAGACAAATAATAGAAGAAGATTGCTTATTTTCGTGGTAGGCTATGATAGATAACCCAAAGAAAGCAAAGTAACCTAGGCTTTTGAGATCATTCACTTTACCATAAATCTTTGTTTCCTCACTGGCATTATAAATGCAAATCGAGTTAGAGTGTTTCAAACATAAGCAACTAGATTAAAATAGTTTATCTAAAATATCCTCTATATAGACTTTTCATACCACAGATTGAAATGCCATAGATTGAGATATCTTCAATCTGTTTTAATTTTAAATGAAATCACCCCTTCATTAAGTAGGAGAGATGGATGAAGGTCTCCCTTCCCTGTAATCTACCCGATTGTGCCCATGTTGCTGACAGTGCCACATGCAATGCTGTCTGTCCATTCCCATTTGTGATGGTTCATTTTATGCGTGAACTCAGTTGGGCCAGGGTACCGAGATACCTGGTCAATGACTATTTTTGATGTTTCTGTGAGGATATTTTTTAGAGGAGATTAACACCTAAAGCAGTGACTTTGAGTAAAGCAAATTGCCCTCCGTAATACAGATGGGCCTCATCTAATCACTTGAAGGCCTGGCTAGAACAAAACACTGACTACTCTGAGTAAGAGGGAATTCCCCCAGCAAACAGCCTTTAAATTTGAACCACAATACTTGCTCTTCTCTGGGTCTCCAGCCTGCTGGCTCACCCTGTATATTTTGGACTTACTGTCTGCATAATCATGTGAGCTGATTTCTTAAAATAAATTTCTTCCTATTTATGTAAACCTCCTATTGGTCCTGTTTCTCTGAAGTATCCTGACTAATACACCACTTATATGAGGCACATTATCTCCTCTGTGCATTATTCCCTGTACATAGTTTGCTTTCATTGATATGGACAGCATAACTTTATTTTTACACATTTAATACTGGGGTGAACACTCAATCTGTTGTCCATAAAGTTATAGCTCTTTACTTAGAAGATTTTTTTAACTCTGATTTCTGTGCTAATTATTTTGTACTTAAGCCCTTTAAAGCCTCTTAACCACTTCTCTATATTTGCATGAAAGAAATATTCTCCTGTGAGTGAGGAATAGATTTCAAAGAAGCTTCAAATTGAAGGTAGGATGGAAATATGTCAAAGAGTTTCCAGAATGGCTCCTCTCTCCTGGGACTACATCCTACACTGTAAAATTACTTCTAAGATCAGACTCATCCATATCCAAATACAAAGCCAAGGCTAGCCCATTTTAGATTATTTTACCCACTGAGTATGAACACATATAGTCTGGGTCTTTTAAGGATGAGGAAATATGAATTACATTATTGATGAATAGAGGCCTCAATCCAACCAAAACCTACACCAATATAATTATTTCTAATCTCTTTTCTCATCTTCAATTTTAAGGAGTCATGGTAGGGCAAAAGGTTGAAAGCTTGCTTTGAAAACAAAGAACATGTTCACTTTCCTGTGTGAATAGAGCAAACATGGCTCTAATTTCAAGGGCTGATTTTATACTAACAGTAGAAAACAGTTAAACAGCCAATCACATCTTTGCATCTATCAGTAGTTTTTAATACCCAGGGTCATGAGGTGGGGTTGGCCTGATTAGGTCCTCTGACTATATTTAAAATGTCATGTCTGGTTTTAAATGAAAACCTTATTTCTTATCCAGAAAGTTCCAAATAAAGTTGTAACTCATGAGACTTGCAATGGAATGGTCTTTAAATCAAATGTCAAAGAAAACTCCTCCAAAACAAAAAGCTAAGCGAAAAAGCCAAAAGAAAAAAGAAAATAGGTTTCTCATGGAGGAACTACTGTCAACTTCTTTGCTCCATTGTGCAGAAATACTTTGACTAGTCAGAATACACAGGTCCTGATGTGTTGTGGTTAGCTTAGCGTGGTGGTCTGAAGTTTAGCCTTGTTGCTTCAAGTTTATGACTAAAAATTCATCTAAAATACAGTCAGGCTACCTTCCTGCTCAGTGTGCTGAACAGTATCCCTTTTCTGATCACATATTACAACTGTTGATCTGGTGGCTTCTCTCAACAAATTCTTTTTTCTATTAGTGATTTTTTTTGTACAAATTACTGGGTCTCATTATGATATTGCCACAGATGCTGATCATCCTACATTACTCAAGGTCATTCCCTCATTCCCTCACATGTCTTCCCTCATACTGGGACCTTTCCTCCCCCAAAACACTTCTCCTTTGGCTTGTGTGTTGTGTGCGTGTGTGCGTGTGTGTGTGTGTGTGTGTGTGTGTGTGTATGTGTTGGTGTGTAGTAACCTAGAGTCTGCATATGAGAGAAAATGTATTTTTTATCTTCCTCCTACCATTATTCTTTCTTATTGCTCCTCCTTCTCCCTTTTATCCCCTTTTTCCCTTCAAACAGTCTGCTTTTATTCCGATAAATTCCTCAACATACTCCCCTCTTACTCCCCCTTTCCTTGATGACTTTGGTGGCTTGTTCCCTTTCTGAGTATTTTTGTATCCCTAAAACTACCATGAAGTTATAAAATAATTAAAATAATTTTAAACATAAAAATTATAAGAAACTATAGGGGTCAGAGAAGAAAAATGGAGTAAAAATGTCCTTAAGATAAAGTTTTTAAAAATTGACAGAGTACACTCTGATCATGATGAAATACTCAATATTTTGATAAATAATATGAATAATTATTAAGATAGAAATGTTTTTGAACAGATTTTTAATGTCAAACTAGAAGGATATGGAGAGAGAGAAAGGGATGGGGAGAAAGAGAGAGGGAGAGAGAGAAACAGACAGACAGACAGACACTGTGCAGGCTCCTCCCCAAGGGTCCCCTCTCACTGCCTATGGCCACCCTAATGGCTTTTCTTCCTCCTGGTGCCCTGACCTTCAGCCTCTTCAGGTTTAATGTCCCCTATCCAAAATATTTAGGACCAAAAATATTTTGGATTTCAAATTTTTATACTATTTCTGAGAATTTTGTGAATGAAACAAAAGTTGCTTGGTTTACAATTGTTTACTTGAGGCATCATGTCAGGGCACCAAAAGTTTCAGATTTTGGAGCATTTAGATTTCTAATTTTCCAGTTAGGGATGTTCAATATGTTATCAACTTTCCTTTACCTCCAGTTTGGCTGATCAGAGACATCGAAGTTATACTAAACTCTGATGTGCTTTCTGACCATGAGCTTTCTCCTTTCACTTCTTGATCATTTCTGGCTAATCAAAAAGTCCTTTGCTTTCTTTACCCTTTGGGTTATCCTTGTATCCCTCACAGAAACTAGTTTATGGCCATGTACTTCACAGACATTCAATAAATATTCTAAGTTTTAAAATAAATTTTTAAAAATGTAAAAATTTTAAGAAATTATAGGAGGCATCTATTCAGCCCATCCAGCTCTGAGCAGGATCATGGCATTGTGGTTAGGCCAAGTGGCCTTGCCCTTTAAGGTGTCTATGAAATATGAAATATTTCCAGATGAAGTGAAAATACGCAATGCAGAAAGAGTTGTAGTTAAAGGAAGTTGCAATTATTAAAGATTTCCCCACAATAATATATTAAGCATTTACTGCTTTCTAGGCGGTAGATCCAAATATATAGGTGAACAAAATATCACTAATTTTAATGATGATAAGGGCATTTGCATTTTCAGGTACAATTTAAAAATTCCCCCCAATAAATCTCTGCTCCAAAAACTAGACTTCTTTGTGGACACAGCATATATTTAGCACCACCAAGGGCCTCGTTAGACTCAGAGTTGGGCAGGATGAATAAGATAGATACCTCTTGGGACTCAACATTTTCTCCTTTCCTTTAGTCTCTCTCCCTTCAAGGACATTCTGGAATAGAAAAACACTGCTCTTTCCTCTCAGACCCAACATGAAACTGCCCCCTCTCTACCTGGCTGAGCAGGAACTTGCTCCTTGCTATCAGGAGAAAGAACCTTTTTGCGAGACCCCTGACTTCCATTATTCTCAGTTTTGTTTTTCCTGACATAAACAGAGAGTCATTAGGAGGTTGGAATTTAAAAATAATAGCATTTAAAATAAATGAAATTCCTTTCTCCTCACCACTAACCTGAGGTCTCCCGATGCCCTAGTGCCAAACATTCAGGGAGGAAATCAGTCAAAGAATTGCTGTTGGGAGATGGATACTCTGCAAGGATGATGCTAGTGGATCTGGTAACCTCCCCTCGGAGCCGGTCCCAGACTGTTCTCTATGGAACCACTGACTTTCGTTCAGAAACAACAATCATTGCTGAAACCTCCTAAAAAAGTCTTCAGCTATGGGAAGCAAAGCTGTTGCATCTGGTATAGTCCTGCTGGGAAAAGGGGTGATTACTTGATGTGGCTGAGAAATGAAGGGAATTAGATGACTGTCAGTCTCTGTTGAGCCAGTCCTTGCCCGATTGCTCTCCTAACCCTGATGACCACTACACTGTGGCTGCCACCTATTCCCTCTGTTCTACTTCATCCTTATGCTAATCGTCAACCCACAGACTCCAATAGGCTGTGCTACCTCTCCTCTTCCTAAGCAGCGACTTTTTCCTGGCCCTTCATTGGCCACTTGTTCTTTAACGCCATTTTTCTTTTTGCCTGAGAGTTCTAGAGTTTCATAACTTAAAGGCAGAGACTAAGTTAGTGATCTTTGGATCTCAAACTCCTAGCACAGACTGTCATGTACCAGTGATGGCAATTCTAGGGGTAAGGAAGAAGGAAGCCAGGCCTCTAGTCTGGCTTAACCTGCCTTGTCCAGATGTGAGGCCTGGCTACATCAGCAGCTACCAGGCACTGCAGTAGACAACCTCCATAATCTCTGATGGACTTTAGATTTGTAACAATTCTCATTTGAAAACCAGCTCTAAGAGCAGGATGCTTATGTTAATACCTTCAAAAAACCCATCCACTTAAATATCATTATATAAATTAGCATTATATATCATTTATATACCATTATTGAAATGATTGGAAGTAATCAGATTTCAAAGTCTTTTAAAGGTCATTCGTAATAATGTTATTGAGGAATTTAGATATCATAAATAAAATAAAGTCATCTAAAATAACCACACTGGGTTAACCATATTTTCTTTTCAAGAAACAAAAAGCAAAACAAAAACTCTAAACATCTTTTTTCCATATATTCAGAGTCATCTATTATTTGATTTTATATTGCCAGAACTCAGCATATAGCTGCCAATCAATGTTGTTGTTGTTGTTGTTAGGTGTTGTTGAGTCAGGTCCAATTCATAGCAACCCTATGTATAAAAGAACAAAACATGATATGACACTGTGCCATGCCCAGCATTATGTCAGTGCTTCTCTGCTATTCATAAGGTCTTTGATGGCTGATTGTTTCAGGAGTAAGCTGCCAGGTTCTTCTCCCAAGTCTATTGCACCCAGTATTGCCAGGATGTCTCTCATCCAAGGACAAACCAGGCCTGACCCTGCTTAGCTTCTGAGATCAGACAGGATCAGGTGCCAGGATGGTATATTCTTAATTGAATAAGTAAATATGAATTTTACTTACATACCCATCTTTTCACTACATTAAGAATGTGCCCTATCCATTGCTATAAAAATTAAGGTGTACATAACCGATTCCTTAGAAATAGTAACAAAATATGATGCTGAAAGAAACATCTACTAGCAAAGAAGCATCCCACATGTTAACCAGACAATGCCTTCTTAACCAGACATGTTAACGAGCATCATCAAAGCACTAGAGTTTAATGGGAAGAACCATCTGTCTGTAAAATAAGTGGCTGAGGCCAGATGATCTTGCAGGTCCTTCCATCTCTGATAATCTGAGGTTACTATGGCTGCTTCAGCATGGAACATTGGGATCACATTCCATGTTTGCTAGAGGACATGTCATTGACTTGGAGCTTTAAATGCAAAGGATGTGTGGCATGGAATGGGGTGGCATGGAATGGGATGTGTACTCTACACATAACCAAAGTCAGGAGACACAAAATGAGGACTGTTTTTACAATACAACATAAAAATTCCAAGACTAATCACCCTGGAGAATCTCTAACAAAGCTTCCCTTTCAGTTTGTTTTGATTTGGTGGGTAAACTTTTTTCTTCTTGGAAGATGAAAGGTTAGAACCCATGGTCTGGATCTTACTGAATCCCTCTTAATTAACTAGGAATGAAAGCACATCATTGTACAGATCAAGCTAATTGGAAGCTTTGCTTGATTTCTTTTCAGTATTAGCTGGATGAATCTCAGATAAACCCTTGGGTTTTTTTTTATTATTGTACAAAGAACTGTTTCAGCTTTGATTATCTACCTTATCCCCTTTTAGAAGTATTATGAGGTTGTAGAAAAAAAATTCTTTAAAAATAACAACTGTATGGAGAAGACCAGGTATACTGTGTAATAAGAAATATCCAATTTTTTTCCTGACAATGGCCAATTCAAGGGTTGGTTTAGGTAAGAACCAAAATATCTAAGCAGATACTGTTGTTGTTGTTGTTGTTGTTTGTCTTTTAAATACTTCAAAATACTTTTCGTTTCTTTACCCAAGTGAGGTGACAAATATTTCCAAAATGAGTACAATATAGTCAAGTCAATGTGATAGCAACTTTAAAATTTTTAAAACTAATTCTGAATTTCAATTTGGTATCATCCAACTTAAGTCAAAGGATTTCTTCAGTAAACCTAGCAAAGAACAATATGTGCTAGGAAATAAAATGAATTTGAAACATATTCTAAAATAATCCACACAGCCACATTTATTCTTCAAAGTCAAGTACCAACATATTCTTTTGGAGAGATAATAAATTTTTTCAAGATTTCAAAAGTTATTCAAATACTACTGCTATGGCAAAATTTTGTTTTAATTTTAATTCCTTAAAATAAGGCATTTTAAGCAATGCAAAGGAAAATTTGAGTATAATTTTATATTGTGAACCATAAGGAACATGATATTGGCTAGAGGATCAAGAACTACAAAAATACCATCTTGTGGCTTATTTGCAAATATCTGTGCACACATGAAATGTATGTGTGTATGAATGTATGTGTACATGCGTGAACACATACATGTTCTTCTAGGTTGTTGTTCCTTTTAATCATCTACCAGCATCTTTGTGGCAACTAACCACATGACTTGATCACCTACTGTTTTAAGTCCCATGGGAAATTAACTGAATAGACTATAAATCCTAAAAGATCCAGAATTCTTAATAAATCAAATGAAGCACCATTCCAAGTCTGAGGAGAACTTTAGTTGCATCTTGAGGACTGGGTAGAGCCTCACCATGGCAGAACTCCACTCTGGCCTCTGCTCCTTCCTTCTCTTCTATGTGTGACCACAGCAGGGGCTTCTGGCCCAGGATCCCTAGTTCCTGGCACTGGGTCCTCTCCTCAACTATTTGCTCATAGTCTCTCAACAATCTGATCTAATCTGATACTGGAAAGTCAGTCACATAAACCATTGAGTGAATAGTCTGATGGTAAACTGATTCCAACCAATCTCATGTGATTTTGGTGACCATCAACTAAAATTTCTAGATCTAATCCTTGGAGGCTAGGGAGAAGAAAGTGACATTGAAGATTTTCATACTGCCATAAACCCTTACTGCCTGCAGCCATACCACTGTGGCATCCAATTGCTTCAGATCTCAGAAGCTAAGCAGGGTCAAGCCTAGTTAGTACTTGGATGGGAGGCCACCTAGGAACACCAGATACTATAGGCTTGGAAGAAGAACCTGGCAACTCACTCCCAAAAACAATCAGCCATTGGAAACCCTATGAATAGCAGAGACAGACGACAATAGTGTTTCATCTGTTGTACATAGAGTCACTATGAGTCAGATACCAACTTGATGGCACCTAACAACAACAACAACAACAACAATAAACCCTTATCATGAAAGAATCACAGGACCAGGAAGGGGATTATGAGGGCTACATTTCCAATTCTGTGTGTGAGGATGGGCATAATCCATTCAATTTGTCATCACTCTTGTGATTACGGGTTTGGAGAAACATGGATTCTCACATACTTCTAGAGGGATGTAAAATTTAAACATCTTTCTAGAAAGCAATTTTTGACACAAAACAACTACCATCATAAAAGCCTATTCAATTTAACTCCTAGTAATTTATCATAAAGAAATATTTGGAGATATATGAAATATTGCTATGATATTAGAATTCATGGCCAGACTGCTTATAAAGAATGGGAAAAACTGGAAACAAATTAAATAGCTAGCCTTAGGGTATTGGCAACATAAATTAAGTTAGGTCTATAGAAAATATATAACCTATAAAAATTATGTTAAAGAATATTCATTGCTGACATGGAAAACTATATAATATATTAAGTGAAAAGTTTATAAAACAACATGTACACTACAATTCCATTTTTCTAAGAGATGTAGAGCTGAGAAGTTTGGAGAGGTATAATAGAAATTTTATGTAAGAAGTTATGATGTTAATAATTTAATTATCTGCATTTTCTGTTTCAAACTTTTCCAATAATGAGCACAAATTACTTTTGCAATTAATAATTAAAGTCTTGTTATTAAAGAGCAATGAGGAAATCAAATTTTATGTTGGTTAACTTTATTAGAATGTTTTGTTTATTCTAAAATAATACTAGTGTTCTGCAAAGAAGCAAAATATAAAACAAGGATTAAATATGAAAACCATGTAATTAACAACAACCAAATAATACATTTCTTTGATGTCTTCCTTTATATGGGCCTTTCCTTGATTACTAGAAGTTAACCAGAACCACCTTATTTTTTGGAAAGTGACATGGTTTTCTGTATTGTTTCTAATAATTCAATGCATGGTCACAAAGTGATCCTGTTGCCTTTGGGCTTCCACAGACCTAACCTAAAAATATAGCTCCCACCAACTGCAAACAGGAAGAGAAGGAAATTTCAGAAAAAATATCATTCACAATAGCCCACCAGAAAATTAAATACCTTGGAATTAATCTAACCAAAGACCCTTCAGATATCTATAAGAAAAATTTCAAAACATTAAAGAAAGAAATAGCAGAGGACACTGAAAAATGGAAAGACCTTCCCTGCTCCTGGATAGGGAGAATTAATATAGTAAAAATGGCTATCCTACCAAAAGCAATCTATAGATTTAATGCAATACCCATTAAAATTCCACTGACTGACTTTATAGAAATACAAAAAATGATCCAAAAATTTATATGGAACCACAAAAGACCACATATAGCCAAAACACTCTTAAGCTGCAAATCTAATGCAGGTGGAATCACAATCCCTGACTTCAAACTATACTATAGGGCAGTGGCAGCAAAAACAGCTTGGTACTGGCACAAAAATAGGTCTGAAGACATATGGAACAGAGTAGAAGACCCAGAAATACCTTCAACACACCTATAGCCACCTTATTTTTGACAAAGGAGCAAAGCAAGTGAACTGGAAAAAGGACAGCCTCTTCAACAAATGGTGCTGGGAAACATGGTCATCCACATGCAGAAAAATGAAAGCTGACCCCCATCTCTCAATATACACGAGAGTTAACTCAAAATGGATAAAAGATCTCAACATAAAACCAGAAACTTTAAAACTTATAAAAGACAAGATAGGCAATATACTCCATCATATAGGCGTAGGAAAGTATTTCCTTAATAGGACTCCAATTGCTCAAGAAATTGCAACAAGAATATATAAATGGGATTACATGAAATTAAAAAGCTTCTGTACAGCAAAAGAAACAATTAACAGAGTCAAGAAAACCCCCACTGAATGGGAAAAAATCTTCACATCCTATACATCAGACAAAGGTCTAATTAATAGAATTTATAAAGAACTCAAGGAAAACACTCCCCAAAAAACAAATAACCCAATACACAAATGGGCGAAGGAACTGAGTAGACAGTTCTCAAATGAAGAGGTCCATAAAGCCATGAAACACATGAAAAAATGCTCAATATCCCTAGCCATTAGGGAAATGCAAATTAAAACAACACTGAGATTTTACCTTACACCAGTAAGAATGGCCAAGATCAATAAAACAAATAACAACAAATGCTGGCATGGTTGCGGAGAAAAGGGAACACTCTTACACTGTTGGTGGAGCTGTGAATTGGTCCAACCACTGTGGAAATCAATATGAAGGTATCTTAAAAAACTGAAAATAGATCTACCTTATGACCCAGCTATAACACTATTGGGAATTTACCCAAAGGGAGATGTGTCATCATACCACAGAGAAACCTGCATCTCCATGTTCAGTGCACCACTTTTCACAATAGCAAGGATATGGAATCAACCAAGCCCTTCAACAGAAGAATGGATTAAAAAAACTATGGTATAAATATACAATGGAATACTACTCAGCAATCAAAAAGAAAGAAAGAAAGAAAGAAAGAAAGAAAGAAAGAAGACCATTCGCAGCAAAATGGATGGAATTAGAGAAAATTATTTTAAGTGAACGAACACAAGCTCAGAAAGAGAAACACCACATGTTCTCACTCATATGTGGGAGCTGAATCAAAATTATAAGAAGGAAAAAATCCTATACAAAGATTGGTTCATAATAAAAGAGAAAAAAAGCTAAGAACAGTATTAAAGATGGTCTAGAAAATGCATGTAATAGTTCTGACAATGTAAAAAGAAAGTTCACTGCAGGAAAAGTTTCTATCTTAAACAGAACTGGAACCCAAGAATATATAGAAAAATATTACCATAAAAAGACAAGTAAATGGTAGAGAAGTCTTTGATGGGGGGTGGGGGGGAATGTACAAGAGGGTAAGGGTGAAACTATATAAGTAATGTACAACAAAATGTATATATGGAAATATCACAATGAAAAGCATGTCAGAATGAATCACATTAAGGTATACATTAAAATTTTCCAATAAAAAAGAGAGAAAACCCTATAAGGGTCGCTATGAGTCACCTAACAACAACAACAACAACAACAAAAATACAGCTCCCAGAACATTTTTTTTAAAACATTATAAAACCAAAAACTAACACATTGGTTCTAGAATAACTGTTCCCGGAACCTGAAACAAGACCTAGCACAGAGTAGGAGCTCAGTAAATATTCTTTGAGTAAATGAAGGGGTAAAGGACTGGGGAGGAGAGAATAAATATGAAATGAAGAGATTATGTACCAAGAAAACCAAGAAATTTCATGTTATCTTCGAGAACATGGACTATAGTCAGAGAGGGACAAAATTCTTGAAGTTTTATTAAATACAACAGCTCTTCTACTTACTGTGGAGGTGGTTGTTATTGTTAGTGCTATGGAGTCAGATCTGACTCATGATGACCCTATATACAATAGAATGAAACACTACTCAACACTGTGCCATGAACATGATCTTTTTATGTTTGAACTCATTGCTGCAGCCTTTATGTTTCTGCTCATTTTGAGTCATGTCACATCAGCAAAAGGAGCTTCTGGGGGCTTTACTCCATTTTCATCATTAAAGTTGACTCTACTTTGAGGCGGCAGCAACTCTTTCCCAGTCATTTCTTAAATGTCTTCCAGCCTGGGGCTCATTTTCCAACACAATATTGGACAGTGCTTTTCAGTGAATTTTTGATGGCGAATTGTTTCAGGGGAGAAGAACCTGGGAACCTATTCCCAAAACAATTAGCTATTAAAAGCCCTATGAATAGCAGAGAAGCACTGACAATAGTGCTGGCCATGGTACAGTGTGGGGGACTATTTCATTCTATCATACATAGGAACACTATGAGTCAGACCTGGCTCGTCAGCACCTAACAACAACAACAATTGCTTTGGGAGTGGGCTTCCAGGTCCTTCTTGCTAGTATGATGTAGTCTGGAAGCTCAGCTCAAGCCTGTCCACCATGGGTGGCCCTGCTGATATCTGAGATACTGGTGGCATAGCTTTCAGCATCACAGCAACACACAACACCCACAGTTGAGAAATTGACAGACATGTGGGAGTTCTGTACCCATAAACCTGTCATGAGTTAAAAATAATCATAAGTGGAAAATGCATTGAATCCACTTAACCTAAGGAACATGCTAGCTTAGCAATATAGCATGCTCTGGTCAATTGTTTTCCTCATGATCACAGGGCTGCCTGCAAGTTGCCATTACTGCCACTACCTAGCACTGCAAGAAAGGATGGACTGAATAGCCCTAGACTTGAGCAAAGGCCCCAAGTCAAAATTTCCAATACAGTTGCTCCTGAATGTGGATCATTTTTGCACCATCAAAAAATCAAAAACATTGGTTAAATTGAAACATGTTGAGTCAGGGACCATCTCTCCTAATAATAGCTACCATTCACTATCTTCTATATGCCATGTCCTTTATTTACTTTATCTAATTTTATGTTCACAAACCTGTGAAACATTAATATCTTTACAGATGAAGAAAACTGTGGCATTGAAATTTTGAATAACTAGCATAAAACCGATAGAAGACTGATAAGCCCAACAGAACTTATGTGAAACACTGTGATAAATAATCTTTCAATAGGAAACTAAAGTATAAATTTCAAAAGCTATATTTAGGTAGAAACTCTAAATCAGATAACTTTCATATGCTACATAATACATGAACAAGAAGTTTGAGTGCTAGCTGATTTTAAGAGATTACAGTTTAAAAACGCTGGCAAAGATATGTAAAAAGGGTAGCTAACTGGAAATTCTGAAAAAAGATGTCTAATCTGAATGTAAAAGATAACAAATACAAGTGTATTCGCAAAAAGAAAAGACTTCATAGAAGCAGTTATCACACATTTATTCCTTTCATTTTGGAGGCCAAGGGATGGTAAGAGTGATGATTACATACAAGGAAAATTCAATACATAACCTTGCATCATAGAAGGCATATTTCACATTACTATCACCTTTTTTTCAAGGTCAAAACAGAAACGATAATGAAATCCTGAAAAGATGGAAAACTGCTTAGATGGGTATCTATTAACATCCTGTAGGTATCACTGGAAAATATAACAAAATGATGCAAGAAAATATGCTATGCAGTGGCAATAGCTGTAACTGCTAAATGCTGTTGAAACAAGCAGAGAAAGCTTGTGTTGCTGAAGGAGAGAAAGGAAGTTGGGATTACAGAGAAACTTTTAGGGAAACCATGCATAAAGAATGCTCAAATGAAGGTAGACACAGTTTCCAGGTAGCATCACCAAAGACCCCAGGGACCAGTGATGGGGATGGGAGGAGAGACTCAGTTTAAAGAAATTCCATGGGCACTCCAGGAAATGAAACAAGGAAGGAACTTGAAAGCCACATCTACGTGAGAAAGTCTATCCAATAAAACACAAAATGGGTCACATTTTGTGACATGCCACATGTCACAACTTTACCATTTTTGTATTTATATTTACCTTCATATTTTAACAAATCAAAGCCCTCTAGTGAACTAGTTTTGACCTGCTGCACAAAAGCTGCTTTTCAGGGAACCACATTTAAACAGACACCCTTGAGGCTAGTGTTTCCCATGAAAAAGCAAAGGAAAGGGTGAGAAAAAACTTACCTAACTTTGTTGTCAGAACTGACTTTCAATCTCTTGCATAAAGAGCTTTCCATTTGGAATGATTTAGATCTGGGACAGCCATGAAAGATAAGAAAGTATGAAGTTTGGATCCAGAGGACCTGGGTTTAGGGCAAAAGCTAGGGGACCTCAACCATGGAACTTACAAGCTCTTCTGTTTCTCCAACTGTTAAATGGAATACTGGTACTACTATGAGAATCTGATAGGATACTGTACATTTAAAAGAATATTTCACTACCTCTTTAAGAAATTTTAACCTTGCAAGTATCTGAATTGATGTTTCCTATGTTTAGATATCTCCCACATGTCTGTCAGTTTGCCATAGTGGGGGGATTGCATGTTGCTGTATTATAGATACCATCAGGGTCACCCATGGTGGACAGGTTTCAGCTGAAGATCCAGACTAAGACAGACTAGGGAGTAGGACATGGCAGCCCACTCCTAAAACAATCAGCCATTAAAAACTTTGAATAGCAGAGAAATACTGTAATATATAATAACAGAAAATAAGCCCCCCCAGGTTGGAAGGCATTCAAAAGATGATTGGGGAAGAGTTGCCTCCTCAAAGTAGAGTCTATCTTACTGGTAGAAATGGAATAAAGCCCCAGGGATCTCCATTTGCTGTTTTACTCAGCCATAGGGAATTATCTTATGTCACTTGCAAGTAAATGGATGGACCTAGAGACTATAATTTTAAGTGAAATAAGCCAGACCCAGAAAGACAAGCATTGCACATTTTCTCTCACATATGGGAACTAGATTTCAATAATATACATTAAATATTTCAATATATGTCATGAAAGTAGAAGGGGGACTACTTGGGGGGAGAAAGAAGGTTAGAGAGGAAGAAGGGGCAATAAGACAAGGTAATTGGGGTAAAGAGACAAGTATCACATGTTTTCTCTCAGGCAGAAAGGGCACCATCTGGGGGAATCAGTGGCAGGGCATGAGAAGGTAATGGGGGTGAACATGAGCAATGCACAGTGACATGCATTTATGGAAATGTCATAATGAGACCCATTAACTTGTACACTAACTAAAAAGTTACTTTAAAAAGCCATTAATTTGAACACTAACAAAAAATTACTAATAAAAATCAGTAAGCAATATAAAAGTAAATTAAAAATTACAAAGTAACCTATGCATACAACCACTTTTGGCATATAATAAAATTTAATAAAATACTTAACCATGTCATATTTAGTATATCTTTGATGGTCATTGACTTCTAAGAAGTTGTTGTTGTTGTTAGGTGCCATTGAATCGTGTCTGACTCATACTGACCCTCATCAAGTTTTTAATGGCTGATGGTTTCAGGATTGCCTTGGGAGTGGATTGCCATGTCCTTCTCCCATTTTTGCAGTGCTGGGAATTGAACCAGGGACCTCAGAAACTGCAGAGGGGCAGTCTACCAACTGAGCTAAATCCCAGCCCCATTAGGGACCATTAAATTGTCATTAACAAACCCTGAATCATCCAGACTTTGAAGGCAATCCTGAAGAGCTATTAATAAAGCATTATTCTACAAAAACCCACGTACATATTTAGGTTCCTTATGAACTAAAAATATTTCCAATTATACCTAATCACAGTTCTGATCATTTCCAACCACCTAACTACTAATAGCCTGCAGTCATACCACTGTGGCATCTGATCCTGTCAGATCTTGGACGCTAAGCAGTATTGGGCCTGCTTAGTATTTGGATGGGAGATCGCCTGGGAACACCAGGTGCTGTGTAGGGTCGCTGTAAGTCAGATACTGACTCGACGGCACCTAACAACAACAATAACAACTACTAATAGGTTATACTTTCTGTCTTTTTTGCTGTGCCTGGGATTCAGATCAAGAGCTTACGTATGCTCAGCAGCTGCTCTACCACTGAGTTACCCCTAACCCCTCCCAGGATGCTATTTTTAACACTAACCTTGTTCCTAGCATTTTATTTATTGTTGGTGGTAGGTGCCATCAAGTTGGATCTGACTCATAACAACCCTATATACCACAGAATGAAACACTCCTCAACACTGTGCCATTCCTGGCACCATGTCTGTGCTTCTCTGCTATTCATAGGGTTTTCAATGGCTGATTGTTTTGGAATTGTTTCAGGAGTGGCTGTCAGGTCGTTCTCCCATTTTCGTGGTGCTGGGTACCGAACCCAGGGCCTCAGAGAATACAGAGCAGCACTCTATCAACAGAGCCAGACTCCAGCCCCTAGTATTTTATAGAGAACTGAAAATCATATAGACAAAAAATATCTTTGAAAAAGTGAACAGGTTTAACTTATCTCTTGAAAGACTTGCTTCTTTTCAATCAAATGAAGCCCATTTTGCATTTAGAGTGGATATTTCAGAGAACAACATTTTTGCCTCATTTTCAGTTTTAAATTATAGCTGCTAAGCTGTTTACCTCATCTTGTCTCACCTGCAAAGATTGTAACCTACAAGTGCCAGCTAACAACCTGTGACTGACTAATGAATCTAATATACTAAATGAAAGCCCAATCCTGATTAACAGTTTTCAGAAAAGTTATCAGTAGGAGAAAATTTATCAAAGCATTTGTAATCACATGGAATTGTTGGGGGAAAAAATAATAAAAGCAACAAGTATGTCCAGGATAAGCCAATTACAACTATCTTTTTACTATCTGGTTAAACAAGAACGAAAGACTTGCATGAACTAGTATTACTGAGAAAAAATAATCAAATTATCCCATATAATAGCATGCTAAAATATTAATATTTAAAAAATAAAACATTAAAAAATTAAAAAATAAAACATTAAAAAAATAAAACAAGATATAGATTTGTTAAAATGGTTCTTTGTAGAAAAACTCACGTTTTTAACCTTTCCCCATCCACCTACCCACAGAAAACTGTCCCATTCATGACTCAGTTGTAGATCATTTTCATTCCTCAGCTCTTGGCCTAATCTGATATCTCTCTCTCTCTCTCTCTCTCTCTCTCTCTCTCTCTCTCATTTTCTTTTTCCCAACACCCACCCACCCATTTGTGTGGTGTGTGTGTGTGTGTGTGTGTGTGTGTGTGTGTGTGTTTGTGGTTGTACCTGCTCGGTGGGAACAGTGATTATGTCTACTTCATTCACCAACATATTCCCAGTGCTTGGCATATAGCAGATACTGAATACATTAATGAAGATAAATTACATCAATATCCTCCAAATCTCTTTGGGAATATGAAGTGCCATCTTCTGTCTGTAATGACTTTGAGCTTATGTTTACTGAAGGCTTCCTGTTTAGCTGGAGGGTTAATGACTGCCCTTCCTTACTAACATTCTCAGTGCTGAAGGAAGGAAGGAACAAAGGAGGTATTAGACAAAGTTGTTTGACAGTAAAACTTTGGGAAAGTAGCATTTTGGTAACTCAAACCCTCCAGTGAGTCAGTGTTTAGATTTTTCCAATGGTGAATCCCAGTGCCTGGCATAGAGCTTTCGAAACAGAAGATATTTTATGTTTATTATATTAAACTACTATACTACTCTAAGCTATTGAACTATATTGATTTTAATTGATCTTCCAGCCTAGAGCCTCTATAATTTTGTGATGTCAGCTTGCTTAATACCAATATTTTCACAACCTTTTCCCAATCCTGCCCCCTTTAAAGTAGTCCTTCCCCTGTAACTAACCTCCACCCTTCAGCCCATGCTACAGTCTGGGGCTTACCTGGAATTCATTCCTTTCTTTCACCCATCCACAGTTCATTATTCCCCAAAGTGACTGACTTTAATTTTAAGGTGTTTTCTTAATCCAATTGCCTTCGCCATCTTTCTCACTGTCTAAATTGGGCCTTATTATAATTATCTAGACTAGAAATAAAAAATATCATTGATTTATGAGAAGACTATCCCTGAGACCATATTAGTTCTCTGACGGTTCTACAAATCTAAGTCCAAACGGGTTTAGAAATCAGAATCAGTTAACCAGTCAACCACTCATTAGCTAGGACACTGAATACGTTCATATATGCATTTCAGTAATGTACAGAGAGCCCAGAACCATGCAACAGGGACCATTCACCCCATTAGATGCTCTGCTGAGAGATATGGATTTAATAACCAGATCAACCATGCAGTAAAATCCACATTTCTTGGTAAATGGCCAAAACTGCTAGTCTGATCAAACCACTGTTTGATCCACATAATCCCAGACTCATACTCACAGACAGCAACATAAACTGCTACATACTTATTTGATAGAACAAGTTTACAAATTTGACATCTGGTTGATGCAGCATTTTGTATGTTTGTCTTAGGCACATTTTAATGCTAATTCTATGCACTCATCTTCTGCTGTCAAGCTTCCCAGACTCATATGAATGAATTACTAATGATCAAAAAGTCAAAGGGTCACCGTTAAAAGTAATTTTAAATAGCCAGGCACAGTGGCACACACCTGTAATCTCATGACTTGGGATGCACAGGCAGGAGGATCATGGGTTCAAGGCCAGATACAGCCTGCATAACTTATCAAGACCCTGTCTCAAAATAAAAAAAAAAAGGGGGCGGGGGCTGGAGGTGCAGCCCTGTGGATTCAGATTCCAAGTACTACAAAAAAAGTCATCCTAAATAGCACAATTATTCCACTCCCTGACTCATTAAGCTGCTTTTCAATCCAGTAATTAAACAAAGCAAATTAGACAAACTGATTGCACAAAAGCATAGTGGTGGGAAAAACAGACATAGCTAATAATTAGCAAGTAAATCAGTCTCTTCCCACCATTCAACTCACCAGAGGAGTATGCTAAGGGAGGTGCCCTGCATGAAGGAGGTGGGGCCATGAGTTTTTATCATTATTTCTAGAATAACCTGTACATATTTTCTTTATCCTCTAAGGTGCAATTAACCCACAGAAATGTAATGAAAGCCATGTATGTGATTTAAAAAATTTTAGTAGCAACATTAAAAAAGAAGAAATTGGTAAAAATTTGATAATATATTTTATTTAATCAAATATATCTAAAGTGATGTTTTAACATATAATCAGCCTAAAATTATAGAAATATTTTATATTTATATGAGGTCTTTGGTATGGGATATATATTTCACACAGACAGTAAATCTCAATGTAGACTAGCCACATTTTAACTATTCAATAACCACCTACCAACTTTGATTTCAAATGCTAATTTACTACAGACATTTTCAGGTCAAGCCTGGTAAGTGGTTGGGTGGGAGACCACCTAGGAATATTGAGTGCTGTAAACTTGGGAGAAGAACTAGGTAGACCACTCCCAAAACAACTGGCCACTGGAAGCCCTTTGAATAGTAGAGAAGTACTGATAATAGTGCCAGGGATGGCACAGCGTTGAGTAGTGTTTCGCCTATTGTACATAGAGTCATTATGAGTCAGACTCTATTTGATGGCACCTAACAACACCATCTATATAGGCAGGACTGGTCTAAACAGAAATATCCAGTCAAGATAAGTTACTCTCTTTGCATTACAGAAAAATGCCAGTCAACTACATAATACCTTAAGAAGGTGAATATGAAGAAGCTTGATAATAGAACACATGAATGTTTCTGAAAACTAAGCCATATTCTTTTGCAAGGTAATAAAAATTTTAGAAATACTGAAAGAAAGAAGACAATTATTATAGCAATTTTAAATACAAAATTGGAACTCCTGACAGTATCTCCAAACTGTAGGTTCTACATAAGGAGTAATGATTTCCACAACCTTTCAAAAGAAAGTGATCAAACCCTTGGGTTGTTGTTGTTGTTAGGTGGCATCAAGTCATGTCCGACTCATAGCAACTCTCATAGGGTTTTCACTGGCTGATTGTTTCAGGATTGCCTTGGGAGTGGATTGTCACATCCTTCTCCCATTTTTGCAGTGCTGGGAATCCAACCCAGAACCTCAGAGACTACAGAGCAGCGCTCTACCAATTGAGCTAAATTCCAGCCCGATCAAATCCTTAGGTAATCTAAAAAAGTAACTCCAAGGCTAGACATAGAACAGAATGTCATAGATAAAATGCCCGTCTAGGTTGATAAAGGCAGAATGTAACACAACCAGGAAAGTCTATAACCTTTGGAATTAAATAAAATCTAGTGCAGAGGTAAGTATGATATCCAACATTCTGGAAAACCAGAATTCTTTAACCAACACATTTATTAAAAATGTATGACTTGATGGCTAATGTTGTTATGATTATTCTGGGGTATTATATGATCCAAATATGACTTCACAATCATTTTAAAAATTAAGTGGCGTTCACTGTCATCTATGGTAAGTATTTAATTGCATTCTCAGTATCTAAAACTAGTATATTAGGATAGTGTACTTATGGGTTTCACAAACACCATACTGGGTCACTAGAACTACACCCTATCTACCATTCCAGGTATCAGAATTTATGGTTTATTCAGTATTTTTTTTTACTATCTAAAAAAGAGCTGCATTTTATTACACACTACCACCCAAACTCTCCATCATAAATGCACCCACACATTTAAAAGTCTGTGTTGTAATAAAAGATTTTAAACACTGACCCACAGCTAACATCATCTGCCTTTTTTTGTTAAAAGTCTCCTGGGTGGGAGATGCTGTTTCCTAGGCATACTAGGTCAATTATAGATCTTGACAATAATTATTATGCTATTTCTCATTGATAATGAATGTGCACAGTTCATCCTGGGTTATTACTTCAGCTACTGTCAGGAAAACTTATGTCTCTTATCACTCAAACTTTTTCAAATTCTGTTATTCAAAAGGAGGATCTCTTATATTTTAACATGCACTTAAATGTGTTAGGATGGTTGTTCCACAGTTGTCATGTGTACCCAATGTATTGTACATACCTCAACATAAAGATTGCATTTTGTACCTGAGCTTCCTGTTGAATTTATGTTCTTTCCTTTCAATCAAATGCAAATAAAAATTTCTCTCAAGGAACAAATTTAATTTATAGCATACAATTTGTAATTCTATTTGCATGTAGAGTTGGTAACTTTAATTAGCTAAAAAATATTTCAAACATGCCCAAGAAATTAATGTAAAGTATTTTTGTACTAGTATTTAAAAATTATTAGTCACCTTTTAGTTGTCCTCAGATTGAGTCTGACAAATGTTTGTATAATTAATTTTCACATGAGTACTCAAATGAACATATTTCATGAATCAAAATTTACACTTTTCTTTTATATACAGTCAGATCTTATCAACCTTGATTTCAAATGTGCTAATTTGCTACATACATTTTCATAAAGATTTATATATATAAAGATTTTCCCAGTTGAAGTTATTTATGGGATAGACTATGATTTTCAAAGAAAAAAAGATTAGTTATCAATGATTACAAAAATATTGAAAAAAATTCAATAGTTTTACTCAAGTGTGTCTCTTATTGACAGTGTAAGTGAACTTGTATGGACAATCTTCTCCAAATTTAGTTTAGTATTTAGAAAATTGTTGATAGCACTTTCCATATGGCCTGTGAATGCATTTCCTTTCACTAAAAATGCAGATCACACATACCCAAGTGGATGTATTATGGAACCAATTGCTTATGTCAGGATTTTAAATTTATCTCAAAGTGTGTGTGGTATCTTTGTATCTAATTGGTATGTAAATTTATTCTCATTTTGCTTTTTCTAAGTACTCCACAAAAATGAGTTGCTTTCTTTCCATGATTAATAACACAGATATTCCCTGAATTAATTTCTTACTATCATTTTCTCCAACATGTTAATTAAGCTGATCCTTAACCTTTCTCAGATTATGTTCTTTTAGTTATCATAGGAACTGATAAGATGGTTTCTGTGATTAAAAATAAACTGTTCTGCAGTCCCAAGATGTAAGCTCATGTCATTTTAAACATAACTCAATTTTCAAATCCTTGTCCACTTTCATCTTAAACTTTGGACTTTTCTACTGAAATATATCAGTTTATAACCCCAAGTGCCAAACTTGAAAAAGTATAAGTGATAGATTAACAGATGTTTAATTAACCTGACTTTTACTAAAATTATAAAGTCATTTATTTGATTACTATGTAGCATAGAGTATTAATGCATCCATTCATGTAGTTAAACTTATATAATAATGATCTCATTCCTTTTTACATGGCATCTTTTTTCACATCTCTAAAGCATGTATGCATCCAATAGCACTTTTTACAATTCCAAACACTGCTAATGAAGTTTCATCTACAAATTGAGTTTGTATTACACTAGAGATTTTCTTTTTCTACCTATTTTTGCACATGCCTCTTACTCAATGCTTCCTGACTCCTCATGATGTAAAAATTGCCAATACAAACAGAATTAATATAAATGGTACCTGCTTTAAAAAGCTAGTAATCTTCAGCACCTGGCAAATGGCTCATATAATCACCCAGCAAATAATTACTGATTATTGTTGTTATTGTTAGGTGCTGTCAAGTTGAGTCCCACTCATAGTGACCCTATCTACAACAGAACAAAACACTCCCAAACACTGGACAATGCACATGTTTTTTTTTATGTTTAAGTCCATTGTTGTAGGCACTGTGTCAATCCATTTAGTTAAAGGTCTTTCTTTTATTAATTGACTTGTAACTCTCTCAAACATGATGTCCCTATCCAGGGATTGGTCCCTCCTGACACATCCAAAATATGGAAGATGCAGTCTAGCCATCCTTGCTTCCAAGGAGCACTCTGGTTGCACTTCTTCTAGGATGGATCTGTTGGTTCTTTTGGGAGTCTGCAGTATATTCAATATTTGTCTCCAGCACCATAATTCAAAAGCATCAAATCTCCTGTCTCCCTTATTCACTGTCCAGCCTTTACAAGCATATGTGGTGACTGAAAGTACCACAGTATGAAAAAGGCACAGCTTCATCTTCAGTGTGACATCTTTACTTTTCAACACTTTAAAGAGATCTTTTGCAACAGCTAAACCTCAGCCCAGTGTTGATTGTAGAACCAAGTAAAGCAAAATCTTGGACAACCCCAAGCCTCTCTCCATTTATCATGAAGTTGCTTGCTGATCCAGTTGTAAGGATTTTTGCTTTTGAGGGGCAATCCATACTGAAGGCTGCATTTCATCAAATCCTCTTCACTTTCAGCAAGCAAAAGTTGTGTCATCTGCATAACACAGGTTGTGAATGAGTCTTCCTCCAATTCTGATGCCACATTCTTCTTCATGGAGTCCTGTTTCTCAAATTATTTGCTCATCATAGAGATTGAAGACATACAATGAAAGGATAGAGCCCTTATACACACCTTTCATGACATTAAACCAGGCTGTGTTTCTTTGTTCTGTTCTAATGATTGCCTCCATGAATGGATTTCTCATGAGTACAATTAAGAGCTCTGGTATTCCCATTCTTCACAATGTTATCAATAATCTGTTGTGATCTCCACAGTCAAATATCCTTGCATAGTCAATAAAACACAGATAGACATCTTTCTGGTATTCTGTGCTTTCAACTAATATCCATCTGACATCATCAGTGATGTCCCTGGTCCCATGCCCTTTTCTGAATTTGGTTTGATTTTGTGGCAGTTCCCTCTCTATATACTGCTTTGGTCATTTCTGAATGAACTTTTGTAAAATTTTACTTGCATGTGGTATTTATATCATTTGCTAATTTCCACATTCATTTGGACCTCCTTTCTTGGAAAAGGCACAAATATGGATCTCTCCCAGTCAGCTGGACAGGTAGCTGTTTTCTAAATCTCCTGGAATAAGCAAGTGAGCACCTCCAGTGCTACATCTGTTTGTTGAAACATCTCAATTTGTATTCCTTCAATTCCTGGAGCTTTGTGTTTTGCCAGTTCCTTCAAGGAAGCTTCCACTTCATCCTTCAATACCACTGATTCCTGATCATATGCAACTTCTTGAAAAGGCTCGTCATCCACCAATTCTTTTTGGTATAATGACTCTGTATATTCCTCCCATCTTCTTTTGATCTTTCCTGCATCACTTAATATTTTCCCTGTAGAATCCTTCACTATTGCCACTCGTGGCTTGAATTTTTTATTCAATTATTTAAGCATAAGAGCCTGTTCTTCCCTTTTGGCTTTCTGTCTTCAGCTCTTTACATATGTCATTATAATATTTGATTCTCTTCTTGAGCTGTCCTTTGAAATCTTCTGTTTAGTTCTTTAACATAATGTCTTCCTTTTACTTTGGCTGCTTGATGTCTAAGGGCAAATTTCAGAGTCTCTTTTGACATGTGATTTGGTCTGTTCTTTTTTTCATGTCTTTTTAATAACCTTTTGCTTTCCTCATGAATGACATCTTTGATGTCATGCCACAACTCATCTGGTCTTTGATCATTAGTGTCTAACACATCAAATGTGTTCTTGAGGTGGTTCTTGAGGAGTCAAGGTCAGACCTTCACTCTCGTATGCTTGTTCTAATTTTCTTCAGTTTTCACTTCAACCTGCATATGAGCAGTTGATGGTCTGATCCACAATTAGCACCTCAACTTGTTCTGACTTTTGATATTGAGCTTTTCCATTGCATCTTTCCACAAATGTAGTCAATTTGGTTCCTGCATGCTCAATCTGGTAAATTTCATGTGTATAGTTGCCATTTATGTTCTTGAAAAAATGTATTTGCAATGAAAAGGTCATTGGTCTGACAACATTCTATCATTCAATCTCCAGCCTCATTTCTATCACCAAGCCCATATTTTCCAACTACTGAGTCTTCTTTTTTCCCAACTTTTGCATTCCAGTCACCAGTAATTAAATTATTGAATAGATTTCACAAAAGACCACACAAACTAGGTTGAGAGACTAATGAGAGGAGGCATTGAGTTCAAAAAGGATATGCTGAGGAAGCACTCCTGGACTGGCCTGTCCATATAAACAAGAAAAAGTCATGACTAAATGATTAAAATCAGTTATCTTTAGGAGTCTGAGAACTCACCAATGGATTGCACCAATCCAAGGAGCACTTCCTAAAGAACAAGGCTGATTTTTGGTAATATGAGTGAGTTCTGTGGCATATTTCTTGTTCTGTTCTCCTTCACTTCTCCCCCCATGAAATGAGATTGCCTAGTCTGAAAACTGGAAAGGAAAAAGAATGAAGAGAAAGAATATACAGCCTTAATAACCTGCAAGACATCAGCCAGCTTACAAAAATAAACATAATAATAGCCTGAGAAGAAGCAGAGAAATAGAAAGAAACATTATTTGAAGAAATAACAGCTGAAAAGTTCCCCCAATTGATGAACATCTTTGATATATGCATATCTAGGAAATACAATGAACTCCAAGTTGGTTAAAGATAAAACATTTAATACCAAGATGTATCATGGGCAAAATGACAAAAGCTAAATACAAAGAATCTCAAAAGCAGCAGAGGAAAAGTGATTCATCATACATTAGAGATACTAAATAAGATTAAGATATGACTTCTCACTGAAAACAATGGAGACTAGAAGTCAGTGGGATGACATTCCAAGTGCTGAAAGGAAAGACTGTCAACTCAAACTCTTTTATCCAGCAAAACTATCCTTCAAATAAAAAGAAAAGAAAAAAAAGGAAATAAACAGAAACTGAGAAAAATCTGTTACTAACAGTAATGTCCTATTAGAAATACTAGTGGAGTATTTTACCCTGAAATTAAAGGACAAATGGCATGAATTCCAACCCACATGAAGAAACCAGGAGTATAGGCAAAGTTCACCAGGTACACAGGGAAATAGAAAAGGCAGTATAAATGTATTTTTACATATAATACTTCTTTCTGATTAAAAATGCAACTGCATAAAGCAATAATTACAATTGTCTTGCTGTACAAAAGTATAATTTGTATAATACTAGCACAAAAGAGGGAGAATGGGCAAGAACCTATTGGAGTAACTTTTCATACAACTGAAATTAAGTTGACTATATTATACTGAGTTTCTAAGGATGATAACTGCATTTCTCAGGATAGTCACTATAAAAGTTATCAAAAATAGTAAGAAAAATAGCAAGAAGTTTAAAGTTATACACTAACAATATCCATTTAATACAAAAGAAAGTAGTGATAGAACCAAAAGAGTTTAAAAGATCTAAAGATAACTAGGCATTATGGTATTCACCTATAACCAGTTATCCAAGAGTTTGAGGCAGGAAGATTGTGAGTTTGAGGCAGAGGCAGCCTATACAACTTAGCAAGACTCTCTCTAAGTAAAAACTAAAAAAGGGCCTGGAGTTTCAGCTCAGTGGTAGAGCAATTGCCAAGCATGTGTGAGGCCCTAGGTTCAAACCCCCATTACTGAAAAATATAAAATAAAATAAAATAAAATAAAATAAAATAAAATAAGAATAAACTTAACCAGTGAAGTACAATTTACACAATGAAAACTACATAACATCATGGGAAGAAATTAAAGCATATCTAAATTAATGGAAAGACATCCTATGTTCATGAACTTGAAGATTTAATATGTTAGGATGGCAATAATTCCCCAAAGTGATCTATATGATCTAAAGAGATCGCATTCTGTGCAATCCACATCAAAATCTTAGCATCCTTTTTTTTTTTTCCAGAAATCACAAACTGATCCTAAAATTCCTAGCACATGTTGTTAGGTGCCATCAAGTCGAGCCCAACTCACAATAACCCTCATAGGGTTTTCAATGGTGGATCCCATCAGATCTCAGAAGCTAAGTAGAGTTGGGCCTACTTAGTATTTGGATGAGAGACTACCTGGGAATACTGGGTGCTATAGGCTTGGGAGAAGGACCTGGCAGCCCACTCCCAAAAAACAATCAGCCACTGTATATCCTATGAGTAGCAGAGAAGCACTGACAATAGAGTTGGGCATAGCACAATGTCAGATAGTTTATCTGTTGTATGTAGGGTCACTATGAGTCAGACCATACTCAACAGTACCTAACCATAACAGTGTCTTAATATAGTGTTAGAAAAAATATACTAACTTCCATTATTAATCCCAAATAAGTTATATTGATACAGAGATCTACCCATCCTTGGGATATCATAATGAAATCTACTCACTAAGAAAAAAAGCTTTAAAAGATATTGAAATTCTTTGGTTTTTCTAATTTCACCTTTTCAAATGCTAGCTAAAATAATGAGGTTAAATCTAAGGCTTTGAACTATTTTCACACAGTGAGATTTTCATCGTAGCTTTATTCTCTGTGACAACATTAAACACAGTGAAACTAGACATGACTTTGGAAATATTACCGACTTCTGATGAAATTCTAATAGCTTCAAGGTGCACCTATGTGGGATGCACATGTCAACTGTGGACTCTGAGATAACTACTGCCATTCTGAGGTGCACATACAGAAGGTGAGTTAAGTATTTAAATTACCACAAATTTCCACAATGTAAAGGAAAATATTTCTTTACCGAGGACATTAGCTGAGGTGATCAAGTGCTTATTTTTTTGTTGATATTTGTGGTGAAACTGATTCTTACTTGATTTTTAAGTTAATTAAGTTGGTGTTTTAAAAGATTTGCTTTTCAGTTTTTCAGGTTTTCTTAAGTTATTATAAGATATAACCTTCATTTCTTATGGACTCACGTAGTAACTATAGAAAGTAGCAGCTCAGTGGTGTTTGTAACAGATATGCCACATGTGACTAAGAATCTTCCTAAAATCCAACTGCATGGTAGGATCATGATTTGATTTTTGATAATGTTCAAAGCAGATGTTCTGTTATGATTCTCCAAACAGCTCTGGAGGAGACTCCAAGGTGATCTTCTGACCTGCTCATCTGACCACATCACTCCTGTGTTTTAACACTCAGCAGTTTCCCTTTGCGCCTTCTCGACATCCTTCTGGTCTGGTCTGGCCTTTACCACCCTGTCCACGCTCATGAAGCCTTTCCTCACCTTACACCATCCACTGTGAGCTTTCTCCTTCCTCTTTTTGCCTTGCTGTTCCCCCTTAAGGCCTGGGCACCTACTCTTCCTTCTGCCTTGGGAACATTAATTCACCTTCTCTATACCCAGGGGACACATATTCTTTCTCAATCCCTAGGTCAAGAATCACTTCCCCCAACTCTCTTGCCTGGTCACAATTCTCTATTGCACAGTCCCATGACACCACCTATGTTTCCACCGTAACAAGCATCTCAGGGCCAATTCCATAAATATTTGAGTGGCTATCTGATGGATGTCTGTTTTCCTTAAGAACCTATCACTGCCATGGCAGGAGAGCTTATACCCATCCTATTTTCTCCATTGCACTTCCCAGTGTCTTGCAGCTTGGCAGGCAGTATCTGCAAGATGAGTGCCTGGACCTAACATTGTTCCCTTACCTTAAAAATTGTATTAGCATTAGTCAAGGTAAATTAAATGCACTTTCAATGTTAGACTCTCCCTAAACAAAGCAACTGCACATCACTTTCATTAGAGATATGGATGGAATCCCAGTGATCACAAAGAACCTGATTTTGAGCCAATTAAAGCAAAGGGAAAAGGTTAAAGAGAGTCAGATTGAGAACCGCTATTAGGAGGCCATGGCATTTTGGTTAAAAGTTTATCTCCATTGCATATGGGAAACCAACAGAAAAACAAGAACTGCTTAAAAAATTTTATTTCAAACATTTTAAAGTTTTTGTGTCTTCCCTGACAACTCCATTCCATTGTTCTATGATAAATATTGCCTGAATGCATCTTCCATGAAGGTATTGTTATGTGCTTACAGCAATCATTAAAGTTTATGTAATTCCCACAATAACACTGGGAGACAAAAATGATTAACCCAGTTTCACAGATATAGTTCAGAAAGATTAAGCAACTTGTCCAAGATAACACAGCTAGCACAGCACAGAACTAAGGCACTGACCTAGATCTACAATATAGGGGCCAGGAAATCTTTCATTAATGAGTTACAAGTACGTGAAAATACCATACATCCAATGGAGGCTGCACCCATTCAAAAGCTTGCAAATACTGAATGAAGCAGAGTGTTAAACTACCATAAATTTGTTATTACTTAGCTTTTCATTCAGACCAAAAGACCGCACCTGTCTGAATCATACTGTCACTCTGTAGGAGGTCACACTCAAGCATTTAAGAGCTTCAGTTGACCAAAGGTCTTTCGCTTTGTTTCTGTTTCCTCATTTCTAACAAACTGAATCTGAATTTCAATATTCCTTACCCATTAAGAAATGACATCTTAATTGTTCAAGTCTGGGGAAAGTATATCTGTAAATGGGAGAAGGACTCAGAAACCCACTCTCAAAAATCAATCTGCCATTGAAAACCCTATGAATACCAGAGAAGCACTGACAATAGTGTTTCATCGGTTGTACATAGGGTCACTATGAATCAGAGTTCAACTTGACAGCACCTAACAACAACAACAACATATCTGTAAAAATAAATACTATATTTCAAGGTGAACATTTCCATCAGAGAAAAGATTATCAATTATGGGGGATGTTGTTGTTGTTAGGTGTCATCAAGTTGTGTCCGACTCATAGTGACCCTTATAGGGTTTTCAATGGCTAATTGCGTTGGGATTGCCTCTGGAATGGAATGCCATGTCCTCCCATTTTTGTGGTGCTGGGAATTGATTTCAGGACCTCAGAGACTGCACAGCAGTGCTCTACCAACTGAGCTAAATCCCAGCCCCAATATGGGGCATAGAACAGGTAAAATACAAGACCATCCCCCAGGGTATCTTTTTTACACCATGTTTTCAGACTTTCTGCTTGCAGCCCAGAGGCAGGGGGAGGGGAACACCCTCACCTAATTAGTGTCTGTCCCATCCATTCATTCATTCATTTCCACATGTGATCTCACCACACCAAACTCCTCACAATGCCCCACAGCACCTTGTTATTTCAGACATTCATGTCTTTGGAGAGATTGTTCCCTCAGCATTCTACACAAAAAAGAATAGTGCCCTGTGTTCTACAGGTATAGCTCAAAAGCCATAGCACCTATCTTTAAACAATTTATAAGAACCCACATGCCATTATTTATAGAAACAATCATCCTTTCAGTTCTCCCAAAGCAGCTGCGATTGCTCAGACCCCATCTCTGGAGTTTTAGGCCTTCACAGTCTGAGCCCATGTTCTCAAAAGCCCTGAACAGTGGAGTCATCATTCTATGAATCTGATTAGACACTGGAAAACAGCCAAAATCAATTTAGTAAATAATGTGTGCAATAGTTCTAAAAAAGATACACAAGAGAGAATTTCCTATGAGGCTCATGGACTGGCTCTAGCATTGCCCACAAAAAAAAGGAAGAGCTGCAAAAGTACTTTGCTTTTCCTTAACATGGCAGGAAGAAGCCTCAGCTCTGCAGAGGTGATGATTTCAAAGGATCAGGGTATACACACATATACATACATACACATGGATTATATGTATATAGTAAATGTGTCCCCCATGTGTCTATCAGCTTGTCATGCTGTGACGACTTGTCTGTTGCTGTGATGCTGAAAGCTATGCCACTGGTATTTCAGATACCAGCAGAGCCACCCACAGTGGGCAGGTATCATCTGAGCTTCTAGATATGACAGACTAGGGAGAAGGATCCAGCTGAAACAACTGTTGTTGTTAGGTGGTGCCATCGAGTCATGTCCAACTCATAGTGACCCTTATAGGGTTTACAATGGCTGATTGTTTCGGGATTGCCTAGGGAGTGGATTGCCAGGTCCTTCTCCCATTTTTTTTGCGGTCCTGGGAATCAAACCTGGGACCTCAGAGTCTGCAGCGCAGCACTCTACCAACTGAGCTAAATCCCAGCCCCCGTGAAACAATTTGCCATTGAAAATCCTATGAATAGCAGAGAAGCACTGTCAAATATAGTGCTGGAAAATGAGTCCCCTGTACTGTACTGTACTGTACTGGAAGACATTCAAGAAACAGCTGGGGAAAAGCTGCCTCCTCAAAGTAGAATCAATCTTACTGAAGGGAAAGGAGGAAAGCCCCTGGGACCTCCTCTTGTTGATGTGCCATGACTCAAAGTGAGAAGAACCACAGTGGCTGCAATATTGGGCTTAAACATTGAAAGACCTTGTGCTCAGCACAATGTTATACATAGAGTTGCTATGAGTTGGATCTGACTTGACAGCACCTAACAACAACAATAAAATAAGTGTGTGTGTGTGTGTGTGTGCGCGCGCGCACGCACGCACGCGCACATGTGTGTATGGTGATCAGATTTGTTTTAAAGGGCTCTAGATGTAGCTCAGTGGTAGGGTGATTGCCTAACATGCGAGGACCAGGGTTTGAGCCCCAGAGCTAAAAAAGAAAAAATTTTAAAGATCACTCCTATGATTTCATTGCCAGTAGGCCCTAAATAATTCCCTGATAATACAGTTGATAATATGAGGATTGTTATTGTTATTAGACAATTTGTGAAGTTGTGAAGATTTTCGTCACTATGGGTCTTATAGTGAAGAAACAGATGATTTAATTGTGGGCTGATGTTAACTCGCTAGTGTAAAATGAGATGGTGTGATCTTCTAGCCCCTCTGCATCTTCTGTTGTTGGAATGTGAAGCTGTCACATTCCACCCACCCCATTCCCTGCTGGGCCCACCTGTCAGACATGAAGGGTCAGAAGCTGAGCATTAGGTTGAATGTGCTCTGTGGCATTTTAGGCAGAAGATGTAGAAGAGAACAAAGGGAGGGGACAGGCCTGTGGGGCTGGCCCCCTTTAAGCCCTTAATTAATCTTTCTACCACTGCACTGCATGGCTCAGAACCCTCACAGCAGGCTGTCAAGTGAAAATTTGGTGCTGTGTTTCTACAGATCATTTTTTCTTTTAAGCCCAACCACCCACGACTTTCGTAATCAGAATGGGAGAAATCTGAAGATTCACACCATGACATTCACTTTGGGTTCTCAGAACTGCTTTATTAAGAAAACCCTTCTGTCAGCTGGGTAGTTTTGAACACAGGAAAATGGCTATTAGTTTGGCTTCTTTGTGTTCCTGGAGGAGACGGCTCCCTTTTGCAAAGATCCTTTGAGGCAACTAACTTTAAAGACAGTGGTGTAGAGGTTCCCAACAAGGAGCAGCTGCCAGCAGCCTGGCCTGACACCTTCTTGGCAAATGCTCTTTTCCTGGCTTCTGCATTTTGCTCCTTCTCCACTTTCCTACTTCATTTTATTGCAAGTGCAAAGTGCAGGGTTGGATGAGGGAAGTTCTTTGGGTGAAAAGGATTAGTGATCAACATGGCTAAGAATAATTCCTAAATGTTGTTGTTAGGTGCTGTCGAGTCAAGTCAGACTCACAATGATCCTATGTACAACACAACCAAACACTCCCTGACATTGTGCCATGCATAACACTATAATCAGTGCTTCTTTACTATTAATAGGGTTTTCAATAGCAGATTGTTTTGAGAGGGGCTTGCCAGGTCCTTCTCCCTAGCCTGCAGCACCTGGTGTTCCCAGGTGAGTCCCATCCAAGGACTAACCAGGTTAACCCTGCTTAGTTCAGGCAAGATGGGATGCCAGGGTGCTATGGCTACAGACAATTCTTAAATAGACACACAAAATTGAAACATCACGTTTTTCCTAAGTCAGGCACTGGGGGATGGAAATTAGGTGCTAGGTTTCTACAGTTCAGTAGAAATAGAGGAGATGGTGAGAAATGGTATTTCCCACAAACAACAGAATCAATCAGCCAAATGCTGTGTGCCAAACATAATAACTGAATCAGACAGGCAGGACTGGATGACTTCTTTCTTGGCCTCCCCTCATGTTTTTAAAATATGAGCCACTTAAAGACATTTATACACAGTTTGTAGTCAATCCAGAAGAAGCTATTAACAGCTTGAAATAACGTCCCCTGAAAGTTTTCCATCACAGTCAAATATGATGACCTCATTTTAATTTTGTTATTGCTCTCATAAATTTGGCCATCTAGGAGGAGCACTGGATGAGAAGTTAGAGGATCTTTCTATCTACCTGATTGGGTGTCACTTGTTGCCTCTAAGTCTTTTTAAAAAACTTAATCTGTAAAAAAGTAATAATTCCTGCTCTGCATTTTCACAAGGTAATTGGAAGACTGAAAATTATATAATATATAGGAGGCAGCACGATGTAGTATAAAGAGCTTAGCCTTTGGAATCAAGCCATTTAAACCATTCATACTTATTATTGGTGTGGCTCTAGGCAACTAATTTTACTTTTTTGAGTGGAAGTACTAATGTTTACCACATGGGACTGCTGTGAGGTTTTAGAAGGAAAAAAATATCCAAAGTACGAGCCAGTCTGTTACGGGTAGCACTCAACAACTATTAGTTCCATTTAAAAGCATAAAGCTTTATCGATATAAAGTACTTTGCATATTTCCTGAAAATAATAGAAGGTTTATAAATAAATGAGCACCTGCTCAACCTTTAAATCAATATGAGACATCATGGCAAGTGTGGGGAGCCTAGAGGTGATAGTTTTGGTCCAGGCTTCAAAGTTAGCTAGAAATTTTATCATTAAAGTCATGAATATTAAAAAAGTTAAGATAAATGAATCACCAGTCTAAAAAGAAGTATCATGTACATTAACACAAATCAAAAGTATTTTAAAAAAACAGAAGTAAGGATAATAGAAACTTCTTGGCCATTTTTACCCAAAATGCAGCATTTTAAAGTTATTGCCCACTAAAATTAACATTTTGAGTATGTTTTAATTATGAATAAGTATGTAAATATGCATTCTCTGTATCTCATACTTTGATTTCAGTATAACAAAAGAGAATTCTCAATTTCCCCAGCTCTCTTTGTGATGGTCTCCTGGAAGTGATGATAAGTATGCCTTTTGTTAAATACTACATGCACATGTTTGGGCCTTGCACTTGCATACTGTTGTAAATTGTAAAATTAGCCCAGTGATCAATTCTAATCTTGAAATTTTGAATAGTTGAAGTCATGATACCAATCATAAGCAGGTAAACAATATAAGTTCTTTCAAATATTGTTCAGCCACGTCCCCTTTCAAGGGTGTGCTGGTAAACTAGCTCTCCAGGGGGAGAGAGAAAGGCTTTCCTTTGCCACTTCCAAGGTACAAATCCTCCCTCCATAACTGATCTCAAGCTACCAACAGTTAAACCACCAGCTCACAAAACGTCTATATATTTAACATTAACCAGGGAGCATGAATTCCAGCATGCATTTCTTCTTCCCATTTGACAGAAAGGATGTTGGAAAGGAGCAATGGCAAAAAGAGGGAGACAGGGAAGGGGCCAGTTACAAATGCAAAAAAGGCCCAGACAAGTACATATGTCACCTGTGGGTCATATTTGTAGCTGGGCATCAAACCACTTTGGATTGCTCCTTAGCTTTAAACTCTCCCTCCTTTATGACCATGAAAATATTGGTCAAATGTCAAAGGCAGCATCTGCCATCTCCAAAGGCAATCCTGCCATCTCCAACCACTGCTGCCCATCAAAACCGGTTGCTGTCCATCTCTCCCTCTTTGTGCTTCATTCTTTCTCTGCCTCTCTGTGGCTCTCTCTTCCCCCCTTTGTGAGTCTGTCTTTATGTCTCTGTCATCTGTCTTTCCATCGCCCTCAGTCTCCTTTCTCTCTCTGTCCACACAACAACTCTGTATCTCTGCCTCTCCCATCCTTGCTCACTTCTTTTCTACATATCTATTTTGCAATATCTTTAGAGTAATACTTTGGGTAATCTTTTCATGTCTGTCTTGGCTCAACATTGGAAACTTAGAAAAGAAACCTAACTCTTGTTATTATCCACATTGTAACTACAAATGAAACATATGACAACTACTTTCTTTTAATTAGCGGGTTCTTTCTCTCCCAGAATTTTGTCACTGATGTTGCAATTAAGTTCCCCATGTGTCTGTCAGCTTGTCCTACTATGGTGGCTTGTGTATTGCTGTGATGCTGATAGCTATGTCACCAGTATTTCATATACCAGCAGTGCCACCCATGGGGGACAGGTTTCAGCCGAGCTTCTAGACTAACACAGACCAGGGAGAAGGACCCAACAGCCCACTCCCAAAATGATTAGCCATTAAATTCCTATGAATAGCAGAGAAGCACTGTTAAATACAGTGCTGGAAAATGAGCATCCTAGGTTGGAAGGCATTTAAAAGATGACTGGGGGAGAGTTGTCCACTCAAAGAAGAGTTGACCTTAATAATGGGAATGGAGTAAAGCCCCTGGGACCTCCATTCACAGATGTGGCATGACTCAAAATAAGAAGAAACATGGTGTATCAATGGGCTCAAACCTAAAAAGAGATAGTGTGCATGGCACAGTGTTGCCTAGCATTTCATTCTACTGTACACAGGGATGCTATGAGTCAGACTCTACTCCACGGCACCTAACAACAATCGCTATGAAGTAGTAGTCAGGGGTCTGAATAATTTAAAATTTGAATTTAATTATTTATCCAATATTCATACTGTGCTTATAACCAGGGAAATCAAATTATTTATGCCACTAGTGTTATGTACCTTTTCAATTCCTAGAAAAGTAGTTGTCAATTATGGTCACGTAGTCTTTAGGGAAATTTGAGTTATGTACCACATAAAAGGAGTATCAGAGACATTAACTTCTATTATCTCTCTCCTTGGCCACAGCTGACAATTACAAAGATAATCTTATCTAAACAGATAATATTTCTATGAGTAGGATATGCTAATTGTCATGTCTAATAACATCTCAACTTTCTATGTAACACTAGAGCATCATTTGCTTCAGATTCTATCAATAATATCTCCTTATACTTTTATAGTTTTGAGCCAAAAAGGTTATGTGTCTGTGTGTCTAAGTTCTCATATATATACAACATATACAACATATAAAATCGTACTTCATTTACACATTGAGCAATCAAATTTCATATGTCACACATCACATAACATACAGAAAACTATAATTTTGATGAGATGTTATTGAATACAATTTTTGGTAAGGCTCTTTACAGAGATTAAAAGAGTATTATCTTTATCCTTAAAGAATTCCAGTGTTCTGTGACTATGGCTTATACTCATGAAACAACTGGAGAACTGCTATATACAATGAAAATACAAAACTGTGTATCAGAGATGCATTAAGAGTTTCAAGATGGAGCATGCTGTAGCCAGAGTCATAGGGAAATGAAGGTTTTGTAGAGAAAGCTTTGTGATGGTGGTCATTGCCACTTATTTCTAATAAATGCAAGACCAATAATTTATGGAATGTGAGAGAAGGATGGAAAGGCAAGAAAGCATAAATATCATCTCTGGTAGCTTTCCCATTTACAAAAGAGGAGACCAGATTGCAGGAAAGCTCCAGACTTGCCTGAGAATATCTTGCTTGCTAACCTGGTAATGGATGCTAGTGATGGCTGTTGAGGGAAGAGGCCGATGAGGGTGTTGCCATATCTGAGCAAGATCTTGGGGGGTGGGCAATGTGCTGCGGGTCCTTCACTGACCCAGAGGTTTACTGCAGGGCCAGGAGAGGATTGCCTCTTCCAAAACTTTGCTAGGTGGTTAAAGGAATGAGAATCTCCCTGGGGCAGGGCAAAGAATCCTGGAAAGCCAAATACAGGGACTGAAGCTCTAGAAACGAACTCTGGTCAGGGAAGAGAAGCAAGAGGTGGAATACTAAGGGACCTAGAGGACAGTCAAGATCCAAAGGAACACTGACATTTCTTGGCACAGCCAACTTTCTGTTCTAATTGAAACACAATCTCAGAGGCTTTTCTGGTATGCATCCCTAAGCAGTTTATGCACAGCTGATCTTTTAGGGGCATATATTTGGTGGCATTCTCTTCAGATAATGGCTGGCAGGGCTTTCATATGTGCTACCATGATAATGAAGAAAGCTAACATTCACTTAATTTTTACTACATGCCATAATACACACAGCACAGCATCACCTCCTTTAGCGGGAAAAACAAGAACTCACGTGTATGCACTAGGCATCATTTTTCTTTTTCATTCTGCAGATAAGGAAACTGAGGTACAAGAAAGTTACAAGGAAAGGGCCCAAGATCACATAGCCAAGAAAAGGTAGATTCTAGGTTCAAAGGAAGTGTCTCTAATTCCAATGCCAATGATCCCAATCACTTGTTTCAGAAATAACCTCATGTATAGAATTTATGTCTAATATTTTACAATTCACAGCACTATGTTCTATGACAAAAGAGAGTTATTTTATATGACTTAGCAAACCCATTCAAAGGTTTGGCAGGTATTTTGGTCTTTATTGTTGAAAATGTGGCTTTTGCCTTTAAAACCCTTATTTTGCAAATGTATATATATATACATATACAAATGTATATACATATACATACATACACACACATATATATACTATATATATACTAATATATATGTGTGTGTATATATATACATATACATATCCACATATACATGTATACATACATACATATATATATATATATCCTATTGGGTAAAGAATGACTAAGGGATGAATGCAGAAACACAAAGAATCTCAAAAGCTAATAAAGCTTTAAAAGAAAATTCCAGAGATAATTCTTGGCCACCATGTATTTCTGAAGTATGAAACTACAACCCATTGCCAAATCCTCTGCACAAAATGTGTGAAAACCAAAGGACATAATCTGATAGGATCTCTTCCGCCATTAGAGCTATACCAAGTTGCAGATAATTCTGGCTGAGCTGTTTCTCTCTTCCCAAAGGCAGCAGCTGGCCCCTGGTATAAAAAGCATATTGGTGAATAAAATTCACACTCTTCAAAATGTGTGAAGACTGGTGATTTTTTTTTAGCACTACTTTCTTCTAAAAGCTAAACCAGAAGCAAACAGTGACTTTTAAAAAATTCTTTTTAATTTAATTTTTGGTCAATTTTCTTGGTAAAATGTTGTGTTTATGATGTTGTATAGACAAGGTTAGCATGTGTGTGTGTACATACATAGCACACACACAAATACACTGCCCTTCTGTCTTCCAAGACTAAACTATGCAGTAAAGAAAAAACTCTTTGGCTCAGTTAAACATAGGCCTAATTTAACCACAAAATCCTGAAGGTATGACTGAGTCATAAATATATTGTTGTGTTAAGTGGATCATTTACTAGCAAAATGCTTCTGAATTCAGGATCTAATGATGCATATATTATTTGCCCTAAGTTTAAAATTAATATGACCCTACTTTGTAGGAGACACTTAAATAACACAGTCTTTCTATAAATGTATCATATACTTACATTCAGGCAAAGAAATCAATTTTATAAAACTTAGACTGCTCTTGTCCCTTGGGTCAGTAAAATGGCAATATTTACACTTCATTCATTATACTGAGAGCATCTCAAGAAAGGCACACATTTTCCAGAACACAATTATCTAGATGGGATTTCCTAAATATCTTTAACATTTTTTCCCTAGTTTTAGTGAAGAGAGACCTAAGATGTAAATTAAATGTGTGTATCTATTACTCGACTTTTTGAATCAACTACCTTTTTAAAAGAAAATTTATTGTAGCATAATTTTAGATTTATGGAAAACTACAATATAGTACACAGAGTTCTTATAAACCCTATGCCATTTCCCCTATATTGATATCTCATATTAGTATTGCATTTTATGCTAGTATTTGAATGAGCCAATATTCTTTTGCAATTCCTATTTTTCTGGTTCAATTAAAGTATAATTGACAAACAATTTTATGTATTTATAGTGGACAATGTGATATTTTGAAATATGTATGCATTCTGAAATTATTAGATCAAGATAATTAATATATCTATTACCTCATATACTTATCTTTTTACCAATAGCAGTTTTCAAACATACATCATTCTTAACTGTAGTCACCATGTAGTACATTGTTGTTTTTGTCAGGTGCTGTTGAGTCACATCTGACTCACATCAATTCTATGTACATCAGAATGAAACACTACTCAACACTGTGCTATGCACATGATCTTTTTATGTTTAAGCCCACTGTTGCAGTCACTATGTTTCTTCTCATTTTGAATTGTCTCACATCAGCAAAAGGAGATCCTAGGAGCTTTACTCCATTTCCATCATTAAAGTTGACTCTACTTTGAGGAGGCAACTCTTCCCCAGTCATTTCTTGGAGGCTTTCCAGCCTGGGAGGCTCATTTTCTGGCACTATATTTGGCAGTTATTCTCTGCTATTCACAGGGTTTTCAATGGCTAATTGTTTGGGGAGGTGGCTGCCAGGTCCTCCTCCCTGGTCTGTCTTAGTCTGGAAGCTCAGCTGAAACATGTTCAGCATGGGTGGCCCTGCTGGTTTCTGAAATATTGGTGGCATAGCTTTCAGCATCACAGCAACACACAAGCCCCCACAGCATGACAAGCTGACAGACACATGGGGAATTTAGTACATCAGGTCTCTAAAACTTACTTACCTGGTCTAACTGAAACTGTACCCTTTAACCAACATCTTTTCAGTACCCTCTCAACTTCCCCTAGTCCCTGGCAACCACTATTTTATTCTCTGCTTGTACAAGTTTGCCTTTTTTAGGTTATACATATATGTGTAGGCTGGGGTTTAGCTCTATTGGCAGCATGCTGCTCTGTGCTCTCTGAGGCCCTGGGTTCAATCCTCAGCACTGCATAAGTGGGAGAAGGATGTGGTAGCCAACTCCTGAAGTAATCTCGAAACAATCAGCCTTGAAAACCCTATGATCAGCAAAGAAGCATTGACATAGTGCCTGGCATGGCACAGTGTCAGGGAGCATTTCCTTCTGTTGTACACAAGGTTGCTATGAGTTGGACCTGACTTGACAGCACCTGACAACAATAACATATGTGTGACCATGCAGTTTTTTGTTCTTTAATGCCTGGATAATTTCACTTAGCATAATGTCCTCCAAGTTCATCCATATTATCACAAATAATAGGATTCATTTCATTTTGAAGGCTAAATAATATTCCATTATGTATATACATTTTTTAAATGCATTCATCCACTAATGGTCACAGGTTAATCCCTTACCTGGCTATTGTGAGTAGTGCTGCAATGAACATGAGAATTTAGGTGACTCTTTGACATGGATTTTATTTCCTCTGGTCATATACCTAGTAACAGGATTGCTGGATCATATAGTAATAATATTTTTAATTTTTTAAAATTAGTGTCTCCATAATATCTGTACTAATTTAAATCCTCACCAACTATGTATGAAGGTTCCCTTTTCTTCATGTCCTTGCCAACACTTGTTATGTTTTTCTTTTTGATAATTGCCATTGTAACAGCTATGAGGTAATTCCATTGTGATTTGAATTTGAATTTCCCTGATAGTTTGTGGTATTGAGCATATATGCTTATACCTGGTAGCCATTTGCATGTCTTCTGTAAATAAATGTCTTCAATTCTTTTGTCCATTTTTTAATCAGGTTGTTTCCTTCTTATTGAGTTCCTTATATACTTTGTATATTAACTCTTAACAAGATGTATTGTTCACAAATATTTCCTCCCATATTTCACGTGTTGTCACTTCCCTTGGTTGCTTCCTCTCCTGAGCAGAAGCTTTGGATCCCTATTAACTCCAAAATGGATTGAAGACTTAAATACAAAACAATAAAAACAATAAAAATAATAGTAATAAAAAGGGCTGGGGATGTAGCTCAGTAGTAGAGTGCTTGCCTAACATACTCAAGGTCCTGGGTTCAATCCTCAGTACCACAAGAAAAGTACAAAATAATAAGGTAAAAGGCTTAAACATAATACCTGAAACTGTAAAGTCACCCGAAGAAACCATAGAAAGCTTCTTGACGTTGGTGTTTGACATCAATATCAGTGTGTTATTGTTAACTGAAGTCCATACTTCATTCATATTTTCTTAGTTTTTACCTAAGTACTAAGAACTTTTACTTTATACCAAGATCTCATCCATAACACCATATAATATTTATCTATCATGTCTCCTTAGGCTCCTTTTATGATGGTTTCTTAGAGTTTTCCTGTTTTTGACAACCTTGACAGTTTTAACAAGTACTGCTCAGATATTTGTAGCATCCCTTCGCTGGGATTTGTCTGATGTTATTCTCATGATCAGAGTAGGCTTATAGGTTCGGGGGAGGAAGATTAGAGGGGGAAAGTGGCATTCTCATCACATCAGGTACATACTGTTGAGAGCGTATAGTCTCAACATGACTCAATGACTGTTGATATTGACCTTGACCTCCGTCTCAGCAGTGTTTCTCAGTTTTCTGAACTGTCAAATTAATCTCCTATCCTCTCTTCCATTCTATACTCTTTGAAACAAATTCACTATGTGTAGCCCAGGCTTACAGAGTGGGGAGTTATGTTCCACTTCCTTAAGGGCAGAATGTCTCCACAAATTACCTGGAATTCTTCTGCGTTAGAGAGCTGGCTCTTCTCCTCCATTCATTTATTTGCTCAATCAATTAGAGGTAGCAGTATGGAGTCATGGATATTTCATATTTTGGATTATAATCCAAGATAACTCAATATGTTGTTCAAATTGTCCCAGGTTGGCCACTGGAAGCTTCTCCAGGTGACTCTTGTATTCTTTTGACATATCCCCACCATTGTAGGTTTGTTTTATTTTACTTCTTGAGCACTTGCTTACTTTCTGGCCTTACACGTTGCTTCTGGCCCATCCTATATGTTTCCTGGTCCATTTTGAGAATCCACCATTTTCTTCAAGAACCCCTAGTCCTTTTTCATGCATGAGTAGTATTAAAAATGAAGATCTGGGTCCCAGATATGTTTATTGTACTGTAGTGTCACAGCCTCTAGGCCTTCTCAGCTGATAGATCAAGGAAATATATGTGGGTATACTAACCCATGTATATGCTCATATCCACAAATACTTCTGTATGTAACCATCTTTATCTGTTCTAAACTAAATGTGAACTCATACTGATGTCTGCAACTCTAAACTAGCTGGGTCATTTCAGTCTCTCTTTTGTTTATCTGTAAATATCACCCCAAGAAACCTGGCTCCCACCATCTGCCAGTCATTTACTTAATAGCTCAATAGCTCAATTCCAGTATCCAGTACGGTATCATTAGAATAGGTCATCTGTATTACAATGGGAAATAACCTTATCAACTTCAGGATAACTGTGTACAACTTCTTTTGCTTTCATTCTATTGACTTTGGTCAGCACTTTTAACCCCTTCCCTGTTCAATGAGATTGCTTCATACATTTGTAATACAGTTGGATTATTTTGTCATGTCCATTTTATTTTTTTTAAAAGACAAGGAAACTACATATATTAATCTGCTTCATTTTATCCTAGTCGCTAGAATATTTCAAATAGAACTTTGTGTGTGTGTATGGTACTGGGTGGTTGAACCCAAGGCCTCATGCATGCTTTGCTCTATTCCTGAGCTACACCCCTAACTGCCTCTTTTTATATTTTTTAAATTGAGACAGGGTCTGGCTAAGTTATGCAGGCTACCTCTGACCTTGAACCTGCGATTCTCCTGCCTCCACCTCCTGAGTTGCTGGGATTACAGGCATCCATCACCACACCTGGCTAGAATTACATTTCATTCTAGGTTCCCAAGGATTTTAAAAACTGTTTAAACTCTATGACCCAGGAGTTTGTGTTACTGTAATATAAACACACGCTAACACACATACAGCCTCCTATTTATACCTAAAGTTGTTCACTGTAATGAAATTGTATGTAAATATAATGTTGAGATATTTCATAGTTTAGTTTTGGATAAGATAAACTTTATCTTCCAGTGAACAATTGTGCATTAGAAAAAATACCAGAATATAAAGTTATACTCGCAGGGATGACTATACCTATAAGGATTTTAATTATTTCTTTTCTCTTCTCTTTTCCCACATTTTAAAATAAAAGCAAAGGAAATACTGCCTTGGCTACTGTCTTTCCCTGATTACTTTGTTGTTGTTGTTGTTGTTAGGTGCCTTCAAATCAGTGTCTAACTCACAGTGACCCTACGTACAACAGGTGAAACACTTGTCAGTGCTTTTCTGCTATTCATAGGGTTGTCAATGGCAGATTGATTTTTGGGAGTGGGTTGCCGGGTCCATCTCCCAATCCTACAACACCTGGTGTTCCCAGGCGATCTCCCATCCAAGTACTAACCAGAGCTGACCCTGCTTAGCTTCCAACATCTGACAGGTTCGGAGGCCACAGTGCTTTGGTGTAGGCTCTCTGGTTACTAGAAGAATTTAAATTTGCAACTGGACTGATAAGGCCATGAACCAAGTGTAAAGCCAGTGCTTTGCTTCAGTGGCTCAGGTCTTCTCTCCATAAAAGGAAGATGATACACAAAAGATGGCTCCCATGCAGTGGGACATTTGGCATCTTGTTCTGTTTTGCATACTGATTGAAGATAAGTATTGTGTGACTCTCAGTCGTTTCCAAGCATCTGAATCTCCCCAACATGGTTATTAAATTATGTCTGTCTACCCAGTTCTCGCTTGTAGCCATACCACTGTGACATCCTATCCCATCAGATCTCGGAAGCTAAGCAGGATCGGGTCTGAATAGTGCTTGGATGGGAGACTGCCTGGGAACACCAGGTACTGTAGGCTTGGGAAAAGGACCCAGCAACTCACTCCCAAAAAACAATCTGCCACTGAAAACCTACGAACAGTAGAGAAGCACTGACAATAGTGTTTTGCCTTTTGTGCCTAGGGTTGCTGTGAGTCAGGTACCAACTAAAGGACACCTAACAACTACAGCAACCTATTTCTCACAAAATACAGTAGGGATAAGATTACTCTCGTATTTCCTTACATCCTGATTTAAAGAAGAGATATTTGCTCATTAATTTGATTGTAAAAGTGGTGGTCAGGTTTGTAGCCACCATCTAACTTTAGAGATTCACAATCACCCAGGCTCAATGTGCCTCCTTGCCCCCGCCACCTCCAAAGTGCAGGTTGTTGTTCCTGAGTGCATCCCTGACCTTTGACAAGAGCTGCCAAAGAAGGTGGTCACAAACTTCTCCAAAACACCACAGACAGAGAGTGTTCAAATAACAATGCTATGCTCAGAGCTTCCAAAGGGCACAAAATCACCAGTTCATAGAACACAATTAAATGTTAAGGTCAATATGCCAAACCAGAAGCTTTCAATGAATTCTCTCATGAAAGAGGCCTCCAAGTGCCATCTAATAGGTCATTAGTGTAACCTGTGACTCATGCAGTCTGCATCTTGAAGAACAAAGGGGATTATACTGGAAACTCAAAGGCATTTGTTTCAAAGGAAGTCAAACCAAGAAATTAAAAGAAATTTTTTATATATTCATTCTCATAAATATTTTCAATAAATGAGTTCTTGTGAGCCCATTCAAGTGAATTTAATATGCTCTAATACCCAATTATCAAGATTAGTTCCTCACTTTGTTCCATGAAAGCAGATATTCATTAAAACAAATTTGTGGCTCACTTAAAAAATCAGATTAATAATGCCAACCGACTTAATATTCAGGGAGTCAAGATTGTTTTATATCACTTAACTATAGAACTGTTAAAATAAGAGAATTGTTAATTTTTAAAAATATTCTTAAACTCAAGTTTACAACATGTTATAAAATAAAGATATAGTGATGCATAGCACCTATGATGGCAAAATAAAAAAGAAATTGGGAATGTTTAATTGACAACAGAAAATGTTAACTCCCTCAGAATTAAGAGATACTACATTCATGAAAAAGAATGGAACATTCTGAAAAACCAACACCAAGAAAATAAATAACTCTAATAGCTCTCAGAAATTTTAAAATAAAAATATGAAAATAAAAACTTTGTTGGAAGGTAAAGTCAATTTAATCCCCCAGGTAGTAGAAAAAATCTCTTAACAGAACATAAGAAAAAAAATTAAGAAAATTAAGATCAATATGGGAGGTCCAACATCTGTTTTACAGAAGTTTCAAAGCAGAGAAGGCAAAGGGGAAAAAATCATAAAAGAAATAATACAGGGAAAATTAACAAAACAGAAGGACAATCCTTTGAAGATTTAAAGAGCTTAACATTTTAAGCTTTAAAGAGCTCACATCAATATTTTTCACCACAACATTATTTCACAATACTAAAGATAATGAGTAGATCCTAAAAGATTCCAGAAAGGAACAAACCAAAAGAGGTCATGTAGAAAGAAATTATAAGGGGAAATTGCCTTAGATTTTAAACACTGGAAATATAAGACCTTCAAATTTCTAACAAATGTTCTTAAATTGTATAAACATCATAAGTAAAGTTAGAATAAAAAATTTGCAGATGTACAAGTTCTCAAGATTTTTATCTTATATGTGTCCTCTCCCCTACTTTTCTGTCAGCTTGTTGTGCTGTGGGGGCTTGCATGTTGCTGTGATGCTGAAAACTTTGCCACCAGTACTGGTATTTCAAATACTAGTAGGGCCACCTGTGGTGGACAGGTTTCAGCTGAGCTTCCAGACTAAGACAGACTAGGGAGAAGTACCTGGCAGCCCACTCCCAAAACAATCAGGTTAGGGCCACCTGTGGTGGACAGGTTTCAGCTGAGCTTCCAGACTAAGACAGACTAGGGAGAAGTACCCAGCAGCCCACTCCCAAAACAATCAGCTATTGAACCCTAAGAATAGCAGAGAAACACTGTCAAATATAATGCTGGAAAATGACACCCTCTGGGCTGGAAGACATTCAAGAAATGACTGGGGAAGAGTTGCCTCCTCAGAGTCGACCTTAACCATAGGAATGAAGTAAAGATCCTGGGACCTTCTTTTGCTAATATGGCATGACTTAAAAAGAGAAGAAACAGTGTCTGCAACAATGGCTCAAACATAAAAAGCTTATGTGCATGGCACAGTGTTGGGCAGTGTTTCATTCTGTTGCACACAGGGTCACTATAAGTTGGATCTGACTCAACAGCACCCACCAAAAACATATATCTCCTATTAGAAAACCACTAAAAAAAAACTACTCCAAAGAGAGATGTAATGAGATCCTCAGAAAACTAGAAAATAGGAGGTAAGAAGGAAGTTCCCTCCCATGAAAGTGGTGAAGGGAAAGCCTAGGATGATCACGCAGAAAGCCCACAGCACAATGTGAACAAATGAATAGAAGAAAAGAGGCTTCCCAGGGCTTTTTCCAAAAGAAATGTAACTGGTAGGTCCTTTGATATATTTAAGCATATGGAAAACGGTATTTATTAGTGTTTAACATGTCTCAAGAGGCATTTGGATAGGTACATAGAAAAATCAACATTTTTTTTTAAATGAAGCAATTAATGTTGTTAGATGCTATCAGTTGGGTCCAACTCATAGGTACCCTATGTACAGCACAACACTCCCTGACACCGTGCCATGTCCAGCACTGTGTCTGACAGTGCTTCTCTGCTATTCATAGAGCCTTCAGTAGCTGACTGTTTTGGGAGTGGGCTGTTGGGTCCTTCTCCCAAGCCTAAAGCACGTGATATTCCCAGGTGGTCTCCCATCCAAGTACTAACAAGGCTGACCTTGCTTAGCTTCTGAGATCCAATGAGATCAGGTGCCAGGGTGGTATAAACAAAAACAGCAAGTTGTATAATAAGTGAAACAAAAATACAGGTTAAGTGTCTTATCCCTTATTCAAAATACTTGGGTTCAGATAATATGGTTCAGATTCAGGGATTTTTTAGAATATTTGCATATAGATAACAAGATTACCCTGGAGATGGGGCCCAAATATAAACATGAGATTCATTTATGTTTTATATACACCTACAAATACATAGACTGGAAGTAGTTTTATACAATATTTTCAGTGTGCCTATATTTTGTGACCAGGCATATGAGGTCAGCTATGGAATTTTCCACTTGTGACATCAAGTTGGTACTCAAAACGTTTCAGATTTTGGAGCATTTCAGATTCTGGATATTTAGATCAGGGATACTCAACTTATTGATACAACTTCACTCACCAATAAAATGTAAACACTAACTATAGGCTTTAGAAAAAATGTGATCGGAATGCTGGAGAGAAATTAAGAAAAATATAAAGAGAAACAAATCCTTATTAACTAAGAAAGTAACAAATAATACCTAAACTTGATTGATTAAGAAATACCAAAATATATATTTTTTTATTTTAAAATCACTTTAAACATGTAAGTCTGGGGAATAGGACTTCCATACAAAGTTCTGCTGTATATTAAATAAATCCTTGAATGCTCTTTTATTTCTAAGTACATGTACTTGTTATTTTATTAGAAATAAAAGTAATCTATCACAATAAAATCAAACTGGCTTCAGAGGCAATAAAAATATTCTATTTCTTAAGTTGAGTAGGAAGATTAATGATTTATTTTCAATATTTTATTGTGGAAATTTTCAAACACACAAGAAAAGTCGAAAGACTTTTTACAGTGAGCATTGATAGACCCAAAACTCATGCTCTGCCATTAACATTTTACCATACTTGTCTCATGAGATATCTGTCTGCTACAGTTTAGATCTTGAATGCCCCACAGGCTCACGTGTTAAAGCCTTGGTTCACAGCACATGTTGCTATTGGGAAGTGGAGGAGCCCTTGAGAGTGGGAGCTAGTGGAAAGAAGTTAGGTCATTGAGGGTACACATTTGAAGGGGATACTGAGATACTAGCCCCTTCCTATCTCTCTTTTTCATACCTGGCCACAAAGTGAATACTTTGCTCCATCATGCTCCTGCTGTGTGGTGCTGGCTCACCTAAGCCCAAGAGCAATGGGAACAATGGGTCCTGGCCTAAAACCTCTAAACCTGTGAACCCACATCTTGTCTCTTTGTAGGTGGATTACAGAAATGAAAGCTGATTAACACACTCTAGCTATCCATTGCTCTTTTGATTCAAAATCTCTTGTCTTTTTTGACATATTTTAAAATAAATTACCAACATCAGTACATTTCCACATTCATACTTTAGTATAAACATACATATTTTAGAAAAAATTATAAAGAAATAAAAAAAGAAAATTCACCAGCAAAATACAAGTCAAGCTGAATACAATAAAGTATGCACCTACGTCAAAATTTGACTTTTCCTACTTGAGCTTTAAAAATGTTATTGTCAAATAAATGTTCCTCACAGCCAAGTTCAATGCTCAATAAAGAATCCAGTTAAAGTTGTATTGAAGTAAACTGAAATTTCATCTTTCTGAGCACAGTTTGGGTTAGCCCATGACCCAATTCTAGAAGAGATGAGCAGCTTCCATTTTGCAGTATGGCTTTAAAAAAAAAAAAGTTCCAAGTTTATAATTAAGCAATAATATACCCCAAGTGTATAAAATATCCCTAAATGTTAGTTTGGTAACAGAAATTATGAGGATTGGTTGGGATAAATGTTTATTTTCTTATCTAATAAGAATTTCTCTCTTTGCTTAATAAGCTTGCAGTCACAAACAAACTATTGGGGACAAATATTTAGTTAAGGACATGAGACTAAGTTTAATGTCACAATAAAAATGGCTGAAGTGATTTTAATAGTGCTTTTTGGTTCTCTAATCATCCAACAGCATCTAAATTAATGCAAATTATAACACACACAGCCAAAGAATGCCTGGTGAACAATTTTATGACTGTTTAATGGGCAATGCTAAATATAGCACATTCTTTAAGAAATGTCTATGACTATGGCATTGTTTTGATCTATAAGTCACATTCTTAAGGAAGCCAAAAAAGTAACACAGTAGTTTCAACTTTCATTAATCCTGTGTTCTGAAATCTGAACTCTGTGTCAGCACAGAGCACATGAAGGAAAAGTGATGGCAGAGAAATTTAAGTGGGACATTCTAAAAAGCGGCTGCATCAAACCTCCTAACTGGTAAATTCAAGACTCAGCATCCTCAGTGGAGTGTGTGATGACCCCATTCCTTTAAAGTTAATGATTTTTCATTTCCTAATTTTAGTAACTTCTGACTTTATATATATGAAATAACTAACTGCAAGGTGAAGGACTGGGACCAATGAGACCAGAGTAAAAGAATGAAATTGAAATTTGAAACTTCAGACCCATAAATACCATGCAAACAGGCCAGCAATAATGCTAAAGAGGGCGAAGTAAGAACCAAGTTCACATTCATGAAAATCAGCTGTCAGAATGTGAAGACAGCCATAGCACCTGTGGGGGCTGGGGGGAGTCGCCAGATCACAGATAGTGTGGACAACTCCACGTCATGCCCCCCCACACCGCATGGTAGAAAAGGAACAATAACAACTCAGTTGTAAGAAAATGAATAATCTGATCAAACAATCGAAAAAAGACCTGATTAGACATTTCTCTAAGGAAGATGTACAAAATGGTGGACAAATTTATGAAAAAAATGATCAGCATCACTCATCAGGGAAATGCAAATTAAGACAACAACGAGATATCACAGTATGTTAAAGAGGAGATATATGCACACCCATATCTATTGCTGCCTTATTCACAATAGCCACAAAATAGAACCGACTCACATATCCATTAATGGATAGATGAATAAAGAAAATTATATATATTCATATATATACACGCATATACATACATACATATATATGTATATATAGCATTTTCTTTACCCATATACATACATATATAGACATATATGTATATATATGGGTATACATACACATATACATATATCAATGGAATACTTTGCAGCTTTTAAAAACCTAGATGAATCTTGAGCATATAATACTAAGTGAAATAAGTCAGGCATGAAAAGACAAATACTGCATGATGTCACTTATATGTGGGATCTAAAAACGCTCAGCTCATAGAAGCACAGGGCAGAATGGTGATTACTATGGTAGGAGAGAAGCATTAGGAGGATATTTGTCAAGGGGTACAGCATTTCAGTTAGGAGAAATAAGTCCAATAAATCTATTGTACATCATAGTGACTATATTTAACAATATAGTGCATACTGGAAAATTGCTAAGCCAGTAGATTTTAAAATGCTCTCATTACCAAAAAAGTGGTAAGTATATGAGGTAATGCATGTTTTCATTATCTTGACTGAGCTATTCTATAATGGCTTACATATATTACATTCTCCACATATCAAAATATCATGGTGTATATCATAAATTTATACAGATTTTGATCTTATCAGTTAAAAATAGTCTGTGGGATCCAATCTGGAGACAACTGATATACTAAGAACTGGATGTAGGCTAAAACTGGGATGTAGTTTAATATTATCTTGTTAATACTATTATTACCTAAGTTAATATCTTGATAATAGTTTAGATTTTAACTAAAGAAATAAACAATTAAAAATAAGCACTAAGAAAATATTATTATTATTATTGTGGTTAAGGAATCAATAACCATTATATATCTTAATAGGTACTTGAAGACAGTATTATTTGACTTCACACAGAGTAATTCTGTTTATATTTTCTTTTGCATGTTTATAGCATGTGGATTACATTTCAACTTTTTGATTTCAATGTATTTCCTTGTTGATAAAGATGGTATATTCTCAGTCTTGTGTTTTCCTGGTGAAGTTCTAAGCCAGTTGAGCCATGTAGCAGACTGTTTCACTCAACTCAGTAATAATTCCCAAGGCATTTTTTGCCTTAAAACTAAGCATCAGTTATACTAATAATAAGCAATGTGCTCTTGGGAAAGCCCATTTCTTTCTTTCCTTGTCTGAGATAATCAAATCCTTCACAGTGGTCAAGTTTATGACTATATTATTCTTGACCATTTGTAAACTGAGGTCTCAGAACCTGTGAGCAATCACTTCAAAGTCCCCAGGCCTCAGATTCTGTCTCCTTCTCTGAAAATAGCCCTGGATTTGTAAATCTATTCAGCAGGGTTTTTGAGTTGAAGTGGAAACAGGCTGGGAAGGGTTTCACATATAATTTCCTATTTAGAGTTAGCTACACTATCTCCTCATCTTTCCCCACTCTGCTTCTTCTGTCTCCCTTTAAACTCTTATCGCATAACTTCCTTGCACTTTCCATCCTATCCTCCTCCACGCTCCTTTCCTAAGACAATCGCCAGCCCATGAAAATGAAAGCAAGCTCTGCAGAGAAAGGAAGCCTTTGTTGTCTGGACTGCCTGACTACAGGATGCTGAGCTGAAGAGCCTGTGTATTCTTTTAAATTGTTTTGTATGGTACCTCAACATTTCAGGTTAAATGAATTGCTGAAGAAACATGAGCATATTCTGATTATTTTCTAAAAACTGGCCAGTCCATCCCCAAACTCCAAGGACCTGAAAGAGTAGATTCACATCTGGAAGCACTAAACAAACATTCAGGAGACATCTGTACTCTATGAGAATTTGGTTGTTTGCACAGACCTCTTTCGTTAAAGTATTATTTTCTACAATCGATTTTCCAATTCTTTGTCCATTCTACTTTCTAATGCTCCAAGTCATCTAGTACAGCTCTGGGGCCACCCCAAGTGGACTAACAGAACTCCTTTCCAATTATTACTTAAAGAATTTAAATAAAAGTTTATGTTATGTTTCCCACCTTAATTATCATTTATGCTTTTATACAATCTTTTGCGTTACCAGATTCATTGCAGAAAAATATTTTCTTGAGTTAAAAATGGATAAAACCTTGCTACATCATTCAACTTTGTAATTTACTTAATTTTCCTTGAAATCATATTTGTAATTTTTAAAAGCACTTTCAAAAATATGTATCAGTTTTTACCCTTAAGAAACTGGTTATTGGCTATGTGTGGTGATACATGCCTGCAATCCCAGAAACTCAAGAGGCAAAGACAAGAGGATTGCAAGTTTGAGACCAGAGGCAGCTTTGTAACTTAGCGAGACATTGTCTCAGGATAAAAAAAAATTTTTAATGGGGCTGGAGGTTCAGCTCAGTGGTAGAGGCCCTGGGTACAAACTCCTAGTACTAACAAAAAAAGAAAAGCAAAGAAAGAAACTGTTTATGGAAAGAAAGCAAAGTAGCAACAGTGGTAGAGCTGTCACAATAAAAAATAAAACATAAGAATTCTAATATATTATGCTTAAAGCCATCCAATAAAAATGTGACTGACTACCAGTAGAATGCTGATAAATAATTAATGCTTGGCTTTTTGCGTTGAGACCCATGGTATAAATATTCCCTTCATGAAATTCACAGCCAATTTAACAACTGACTGGAAAAATTCTTGAAATTTTAACAATCAGCTCAAGCAAGCTGGTACTTGCCAGCCTAATAATTGGTTCCTACTCTGCTGCAAGCACTCCTAACCTTATATCTCATGATTGATTCTTTTGGCCCACTAACAGTTGATTCTTTAATAACATCTCCTCAATAATTAGCTCTAGGGAATGGGGAAAAATAAGATTTCTCAGTCAACCTCAAATATCTTGATGTATTAAAAAGCTACCTGAGGAAAGTAAACATGAATTAAACACACGCATCACTGGAGAGAAGTCTCAACACAGGCGAAATGTACTAATTTGATGTTCACTGATGGATATTTATTTCTCAGTGGACTTGAACAATAGTTATCATGTAGTAGAAATTGAATTCAACAGCAAGAGTCAGGAAAAATTGATTTTTTAAACTTTAACATTGCTTCTTACCCATCAAGTGTCAACCATCAGTAGAAGATGACAAAATCATAATTTGGTTGGCAACCTTCGAAAATCCCAATGCCAATCCCCTCATCCTGCTACACAATCTACCTGTTCAGGCAGTCTTAACATAGAGAATTAGGCCTATTATTTCATTTGTTTTTTAAATGTGCTTTCCCCTTATATCCAAGGATTAAGTTAATCCCTTCCTCCATTATGCATGAAGTTTGAGTTTTCCTTCAAATTACCAGATTCATACTGGTGCACATTATCTCAACCAGTGTCCCTTGTGACTAACCTGATTCAGTTCATTTCTATATTTATGATGTCTGTACTGTCAGGCCCTGAGGATTCACAGGAGCTTCAAGACAGACACTTTACTTTCATACAGTCT